>JACSYO010001810.1:800000-812500 GCA_016806645.1 Ophiodon elongatus | reverse complement strand
CCGCACGTCTGCCAATTGACCCTGTTTCCAGAGTAGCTGGGGTTTTCGCTCAACTAGAGCCATGGCCTTACACATACCCCACTGTAACACAGCTGATATGTAGATAAGTGTAAGAAAGTGTTGTTAAATCAAGGTTACGGCTATTATTCGTAGTGAATGGGACCTGGCGTTGCAGCCTGGCTACAGCTCGAGCTCCATGAGAGGCCGGAGACTGTCTAGTGCTTTGTATGTGTCTGTGAATGAAGCGTCACCAGTCTGACTCTTGGCATTAATGTTAGTGTTTGCACCAGCGCAGTTCTTAGGTGTCACACACAGTCACATTTGACCTCTAATTGTGTGGATGTCTAATTTGGCCAGTTATGTAACCCATTAAACTATTAATTTAGCAAATTAATGGAATCAGCCCATGTGTGCTCATCATAGTCTTGAGGTTCACTGAGCAAGAGCATAAATAAATGTGGGATCACATTCCTCCAAGGGAAACTGACCTTAACGCAGAAGGTGCATGCATTCAAATCAAAACTTTTATTTGACATTAGTTTATGATGTCAGAACCATCACTTGCTCTGCATGGAAATAAGGCTGAGATGCTGGTTGGGTAAAACCACTATTAAATGTGTGAAAAGCAACAGAGAGATTAAGAATGACGAGCGCAAGATTGCTGCAGACAGATGGAGAGATTTTCCAGGAGGAAAGCACGAGATGCTCATTAAATAGCAGATGATCTGTGAAGAGATGTGACAGAGAGGAGATCCCTGTCTTTTAGAGAGAAACCCCCCACCCCTCTCTCTTTCTCAAGGCTTCTTGATTTACTTGGTAATTTTGCATAATTACTTTTATAACCTCTGCTTCTGTGTCCTTTATCCCACTCCAGACCATAGTCTCCTCAGTGACCGTCTGACAAGTGGATATTTTGAAGTTATTGCCCTTCTGTGTCCTCCTGTTCCTGTTTTTGATCTGCCCCTCTTCCATGTGGTTGAATATCTTTCAGCATCTCTCTCAGTCCTGCAGGTGACGATGAAAGTAGGTAGGAGGGGAGATGCAGGTGGAAGATTTGAAATATGAAAACAGCAAGGTGGTGATTGGTAGGAGGGCAGGGGGAAATGGTTTGAGTGAGGCGGAAATGAACGTCTGATGCCTGCGGAGGTTATGAAAAAGAGGGCTTGCTGGGCGGTGGCTTCAGACAGGGTGGCGGTGTGTGTGCAAGGGTGTGTCTGTTTGATTTGTCTCTCAGTGACCAGATTTTCCTCCCCCTTTTCCAAGGTCAAAATGGGGAGTATTAGCAGAGAGGCACCATAGTAATTATGGCACTGGTCATTAACTATTCATCAGCTCACACCACACTGCTTGGCCAAGTGTTTGTGCTTGTGTGTGTGTGTGTGTGTGTGTGAGTGTTTGGGAGACGTACACATCTCTTGCATCAGCATTTCGGCTCCGTATTGTGTTGTTTTCCTGTTTGTCTGTGTGCAAATGAGACAGCTGGCTCATGTCTAAACAAGAGATTTCCAGGCGCACCTATTCAGGCTCTGTTGTGTCTCCCTTGTCGTCCAGTTCTCATTGTCTGCCAGCTCTGTCTTTATGGGCAGCCTTGACAAATGCACACCCGTTTGACCACAAACTCTTCAGGGCGTGTTCCCTACATGAGGTGAATCCAGGCTCCTCCTCTTTCTGTGTTTGGTTCCCTCCTCCTCGTTTTTTTTACACCAGCATTGTGATAGTAGAGAATAGAGTGCTTGCGAAGATGGGGGTGTAACTGTACCCCCTCAGATGGAGCAAGTGGGCTGGGTTCACTAGGGTCTGGAGAGGGGGAGGGACGTTGACACAGAGAGAGAGAGAGAGAAAGAGAGAGAGAGACAGATGTAAAAGAATTAGCCGCTCCAAGCAGCAGAGTTGCCATGGCTACGGGGGAAACGGATGAATGAATGACATCACAGTGGCGGGGAGGTGAGAGAGTGTGAAATTGATTTGGTGGCGGCGCACGGGGAGGCGACTCTCGTTGGGTTTTCGTTGGGCAGACACATTTCTCTCTCCTCCGTACCCTGGTGTCTCCTGTGGACGAGCTCTCACCGGTAAGGCTCCGCTTTTTTTCTCTTTTCCCTCCCTTCTCATCAGAGGGAAGGCTGATTTTGAGGATGATGACGAGTGTAGGTGTCATTCTTCACTCTGATAACTGCCTTAACAACATGTGAGACGGACATAGGGAAGACGTGTGTGTTAAATGTGCATGAATGTCATGTGGTGCTCTCAGCGTGCCACTGGGAATGAAAGGAAAGGCAGATGTGCCGTGCAGTTGTCGTGGGTATATATATATATATATATATATATATATATATATATATATATATATATATATATATACACACCATGAAATTCTTAGTGTGGAAGAATGTGTGTGTTTCTGGCTGGGAATGAACAGCTGATTGTGCAAGAATGATTTCAATGTGCGGTGAGATCCTCGCTATACCGAGAATTAGTATCTGTGTATAGGTTGTCACACTTTCAGAGCTGTACATGATCGTGACTCTGTTGCGCGCGTGTGTGTGTGTGTGTGTGTGTGTGTGTGTGTGTGTGTGTGTGTGTGTGTTAGAGAGAGAGACGCACTATCTTGTTGCGGCGTTGTTGTCTAGCAACTTGGAGTGCTGATGTCCCTCTCCACAGGGAGATCATAGCACATGATCAGTCATTGAACAGCACCCTTGGAGCTGGTAAAGTCTCGCTAAACAACACTTCAGCAGGGAAGCTGCTTTTCCTGACGCTGGAGCGTGAACCTGGCTCCTCTGATTAAAGGGTGGTCTAACTTCGCAGGGCACAACCCTGCTGCGAGTTCATGGGCAAAGCCCGTACCGTTCGTCCGGCTGTGTGATTAATTACAAAGTTGACCTGAATTGACCCCTGTGGGACAAATGGCCAGAGTTAAAAGGTGGGGGCTGGAGGTCACAGCAAAGCCAATCAGAATGCTTAGCTCAGTCACTCTTCACTTAGGCCAGCATCCAGAATGGGGGAGCAGATTACATGGGGGATCAAAAGCTCAAAAATTTAGGCTAGATTTGGAAAAATGTAATCCATTACTACAACTACCAACTGATCTCCAGATCTTTTGGAATGCATCCTGTTTCACAGAGTGGAGGTGAATTTGGGTTGGTGGTTGTTTTCACATCTTTACAGTGGCTGATGGCTACCATCAAGGCTGTGCAAGCTCCAAGGATACTACTGCAGTCTGCAGGCAATCTACCATCATGGCCTTCTGTGGCAGGTATATTTGATCAGTGCTGTCTGTTTGGTTCTAGGGAGAATATGTAAATATAACATTTACATTTGGATTTGCATCCTTTAGCTGCCGTTCCTAACTAGACTGTCTTGTTCTATTCATAAAATCACAGCAGCCGGGTACGTAAAGTATAAGGTTCAAAGCCATTACGAAACATGTAACACATTTACCTGTATGCTTAAGGATGATATATGTTGGCGTTAAGGCAGAAAGTTCAGTTATTGTAAATGTTATCGTTGCTATGTGAAAGGGGGAGTGATAGTCAACTGACTTAGCTTCAAACCTAAGTCCACATTGTGGTGTCATTGCAAGGTCGAGTTTAGCGGAGCGGTTGACGCTGTGAAGGTGTCTTTGAGAAGGAGTGAGATGCTTGAAGTCAATCTGTCCGGCTTCAGCACAGGGTAGGCTCAGAGCATCATCAATAAGGAGGGGATGAATATACATGAGGCTATTTCAGACAGATTCATTTGAACCTGTAGAAAAATGTGTAGGAAACGGCACCGTAGATGTGGGTCGCTGTTTTTTTGTGTGTGCATAGTCCTTTTATACATACCGTACACATCACGCAAACTAGTTGGCTTGTTTAATGTATTGTGAGGAGGAATGGACATTCAAGGGCTCCAGGACAGACAATACAAAGCACAGCTGGCACGTCTTTCAAGTCAGCTCGCTGAGTGAAAGGCTGTAAGTCTCTCAGCTTTTTGGATGGCATGGTTGGGGGCACAAGTGGGTCAGCAATTTATCGGTTTGTCTCCACTCTGAGAACAGAACTGCCCTGTAGCACAACGCTACTCAACTCAAAATAGTTTTTTCAGTGTTGAAAATAAATAATCTGAAGTCGTATCAAAGCCACTCCACTCTGAGCCTCTGATACAACATCCTTTCTGCTGCGGGTTGAGTTTCATTCTTTATCTCTTCAGTTCACTCTCTGCCTCTTGTTCACTGTTCATGACTACTGGAAAGGTGGAGGCGTTTCAACGAGGTTGATAAGCGCCATGATGAGTTGTGCTTACGTGATAAAGCCAGCTTGTGTGTGTGTGTGTGTGTGTGTGTGTGTGTGTGTGTGTGTGTGTGTGTGTGTGTGTGTGTGTGTGTGTGTGTGTGTGTGTGTGTGTGTGTGTGTGTGTGTGCATGTTTTTCTGTGTGTGCGCGTGTGTACGCGTGTGTAGTGCACAGTCCTCCTTGTGGTGTCAGCTGGTTGGCAAAGCTGTGGTCCGGTATGGTGACTGGACCGTTACACAAACACTCCCACATTTGAACATGCCCACATACACAGACTGTGTGGAGGGTTTTGGCATGTATGTCTACCTTATGAGTTGAACAGAGACTTTATTATACATTAAGATTGTTTCAGTAACTTTCATTTTACTCTATGTACTTCTTGAAAGGAAACCAGATGGGTATAGTAACACGTTTTTGTGGTGCATCATGATTGCTATGGCATGTCACTGAGTCATATGAACTCAGTGACATGAACGGTCCTCAGATTAACTGACTAGTCTCTCTCTCTCTCTCTCTCTCTCTCTCTCTCTCTCTCTCTCTCTCTCTCTTTCTCTCTCTCTGGCTTGTAATCTCTATTCTATGTGTCTGTTTCTGTTTTCTCATGGCCCCTTTCACTGCATAACTGCATATATATATATATATATATATATATATATATATACATTCTCCCCCATTATTAAGCGGAGATAACTGTCCTGAGCTGTATGCACAGTTTTATTCTGGAGTAAAGGAGCTGAAAGGTTGGAAAAGCTCGTGACTGGAAGGTTGCCCGTTGGAGTCCAGTTTATTTATCGCATTGAACTGAGTGGTGATTGTCAAATGATATTCCCTCAAAATATTTCATATACAATTTAAAATTTGAGTTAGTACGTGCTTGCTATCAATTTTGACAACATAATTGTGTGTCATGATATCTCGATATATGATTTCATCAAAAGATGATAAATTCTGACATTGAGTTATCGCTCAGCCCTACATTTAGCATGTGTGTGCTCTATGTCTGTCTGAACCTTTGTGTTCACGTAGTGGAGACTGTCCTATGCTCATGGAACAACAATGCCTTTTCCTCACTAGACTGGCAGCAGTAACCATTGGGGGGTGAGAAGTACAGCAGCATGCATGGCGGAGACAAACAAAGAAAGCTCTTGAATACCCTGTCATGTATATGCACGTTACAAGTGTAGCAATTGCAGGGTCCGTTTAATTACCTCTCAGTCTTCACTCCATTTCTGTTTTGTTGGTTGTAGTTCTTGACACTGAAACAGTTCATTCTCCTCCTGTAGTTTCTAATCAGGACATGAAAGGAGGTTGCCTCAATACATGTCGCTGACTGGTCATACACAAGCTTTGTGACTGCTACAACTTGAATGGAGCATTCAGACAGACTAATCATATCCATATAGGAACTTTGGATGGGAATTGCACTTGTAATTGTAATATAATTTTATTGTACAGTACTGTTTGTACTGCTGAGTTGTGATTAATTGAGATCAAACGTACCTCTATGTTTAAATGCAGTTCTGTACTAAAGCAGAAAAATAAGTTCTTCGACAGATTCTTTTCAGACTCCCTTTCCTTCTCTTCCTACACAACAGCGTTCCAAAATCGGTTTAGAAATCACACAGTTATGGAAGATTAAATTATGAAGAATGATAAATGACTGTGCTGTTGTCTGGTCCTTGTGCTTCAAACAAATCTGTCACTTTTGAATATTTTATCGGCTTGATGCTGCTTTTCTCAGTTGTTCAGATCCGTTCTTTGACTGTTTGGTTGAAAAAGGCCATTACAATTTCTCTCTCTGTCACTCTTAGCTTTTAACGAAGTGTCTCCACTCTTTCTGTTTTTGTTTTGCAATGGTTCATCATTTACAGTAGGCTGCAGAATGGCTAAACAAAACTGAACTTGAAATTTTAATTAAACTATTGTTGACGGCAATGTGACCAAATTTCTTTGTACTGTCCGTGTTTGCCTTGAGATCTGTTTGTCTAATTACTCTTATAAACCGATGGGAGAACTTGCAAATTACAGGGAGATAGGAAGATCTTTGTTTTTTCTTTGTCACAATTTCAGCAAGTTAAACTACAAACTAGATCATTTTTCCTGAGGAAACAAAGAAACCCTGTCTAATCCACTTTCTAGATCCACAGTCAATAATTGGTGAATAACTGTCAACATTTCATTTCATGTAGAATGTCCTATTTCAAAGTAGTCACAATTTAGTGTTGTGAAGTAGGCTTGAACAATAAGTCGAAAATGATTCGGCATAATTAGGCTTCTCACATTTAAATGAACATGAATGACTGCGATATCAACGTTGAAAATGCACGAAATGCTCATAGGAAATGCCGCTGCACATCAAATCAAGTGCTTCCTAAACTGACAGCCAGCCACCAGGGGGCGATCCAGTCGTTTTGGCTCCACTTTTGGGGAGCTGCCATGCTGCTGCAGTTTCCTGAATGTTGCAGCTGCAGCTCAGGGTAGAGGGATAAAAATGCACTGAATTCACATGAAGGACAACATTTTAAGTCTTATTTTGATGCAAATATTTGTACATTAACAGGAATCTAGCGCAGCATGAAAGTGCTCTGATATTTTAAATCTGCAATATTTTGTCCCTAAAATGTATGAATAATCCTAATTTCCGTATTGATCAAAATCATCTTTTTGCCAAAATCGTGCAGCCTTCCTTTTTAAAATCGTTTTCTTCATGTCATTACACTCAAACCTAATTATTATAACACTGATAATTATGTAGACTTTCTTATACTGCTCTCTCCTCACCTAATACCCCTTTGCGTCACTCTCGAGTGCTGCTTCGATAAGTATCTCGCCTTTGCCAAGAAAAGAACAAACAGCTGGTTAAGTATAATTGTACAGTGTGCCTGTGCACACTTGCTCACATACACAGCAGGTATTTTAGGGAACATTGGTACTTGAATTTGAGCAGCTGTGAGCATGGCATGATAACACAAGCAGAATGGTGATGTGGGTTCAGAGTTGGACCCAACTGTGCGTGCGTCTGTTGGCTCACTGTGAGTCACTAATACGGTGTGTGTCAGGCAGTGGTCATGGTTTTCACTCTTAGTCAGCCGAGAACAGAACAAGGCAAGAGGACGCCGACGCCTCTGTGCCGTGTGGCGCTTTAGTTGGGAGCGTCTCGCATGCGGGACTGGGCTGCGCTTTTGTTTGTCTGGTTATTGATTGTCTCTCGCCGGAGCTTGCAGCCATCCTTTATGTTCCCATGTTGTCCATTGTGCCAGTTGCTTGAAACTGTGAGCTCGGGGAGAGGGTAGTAAAGGGGAGACAAAGGCAGAGAGAGAGATGGAGGGTTGATGAGTTGAGCGGAGGTGATTTAGAGGGAGAAACATAATTATAGGCAGATAGTAAGTCATTCATGAAGTGTGAGTGGAGAGAAACTGGCTCATAAGTTATTGATTCTTATAGCTCTCCTTTGTCTCACACTGCCTTTGTCCGATTCTCATTTACTTAATTTGTCTGTCAAATTGTCCAGATTTTTTTTACTTACTCCCCCTTTCTCATGAGTCCATCATGTCCTTTTCTTTCTCCCCCTGGCCAGCAGCACTAATGAGCTATATCAGTCTTTTGGGGCTCCATTTGTAGCAATCTACCGACTGGAAGATGCTACAGATGTTACCTCTCTGTCCTCCCCTCACCTTCTTCTTCCTTCCAGCTGTTGACTCTTGAACTGTGAAATTACAGAAGTTTACCACGACTTCTCTGTCGTCCAGCCAACTCATGCCTCAATGAAGTAGTATAAATCTGCTAGATTATCACTCTGTTGTTGGCTGTTAGGTTCATATCACCTTTTTAAAGCTACAGGATGAATTATAATTAACCACTTTTTAGTTTTTTTTTCTAGCCTTTCTGTTTCTTTGCTTTTTCGGGAATCTTGGGCGTTCACCTCTTTTTGTTTTGATTGTTAGTTTGTATGACAATCTTCAAAGGAGAAATGATTTCAGAGTAAGTTTGGGGAGCTTTTCGCCACATTTCAGTGTGCATTTAGCAGACTGATCTGCCTGACAGCGAGTGTTTGTTCCTCATGTATGACACGACTGGAGCTGAATGAACTGGCACGCGTACTGGGCAAGCTGTCCCAAAGCAGATTGCTTATCTTGTCACACCTGGTGGATGACTATTTCTCTTGACACAAACAAGTATATAAATATTATTAAGATTTTATTTTGCAATGGTCCTTACTGTTAGGGCAGTGTGTTGTTTGATGTTTCTCAATACTATTGCCAATACAAAAACATTTATTTTTCCTAACTTTATTTTCAAAGAATAAACATTTTTTTATTTAACAAAAAGAAACCAAACTCCTGAAATGTTAAGGATTGTCGAAACACAAGGAGCCATACAAAAATGTAGCCAAATACAGTTAAATACCCATTCCTTAGTGACTTAATGTCTACCTGCACACAACTCGTTGAGATTGAGCAGAGTGTCACTTTGCAGCAATAGGATTAACAGCTATAGCCTGTTCGTGTTCTTTCTATTTAGAACAAATGGCAAGCAACGGGGGCATCGCCTCCCGTGTGTCATGCAGGCCCATAAAGCAGATTTACAAGGAGAAATGTGTCACTCTGCAGCCATGCCTGTTCGATCAGTGCCTGTGGGCTGTTGAAAGCAACACTTGGCTTTTTAACAACTGTCTGCGAGTGAGCCACACCGGCAAAGCTACAGTATCTCTTTTCTACAGAAGGCTGGTTTTTACATGGATGTCCTTCTTCCCTTCATCTGTCCACCCTTTTGTCTGTCATGTTTTACCACTAATGCATTTAAATGTTTTCTGCTTGTGGAAGTGACTCAACACTGTGACATAGCTGGAGAGGAAAGACTCCATTGGGATGAATGTTGCTTTATTTTTTCTCTCTCGATTCATTAGTAGGCAGTTGTTATCCATAAGAACTGTATAAACTAATATTGTGACAAGGCTACAGGTCGTTTGTGAGTTTCTCTGCCCCCGAATGGTCGTAAACTGCATAATGCCGCTTTAATTAACTTCGATATGGACCTGAGCAAGGTACATAAACCTCAATTTGATTCTGTGGAGTTTCTCGGTGCTCTGCAGCATCATGCAGAGAAGCATTTAAATCTTCCCCTTGCAGGCAACAATCCACCCTGGACTTGACCAATATAGCTGCTAGGCTATTAACTTGTATTACGAATATTAAGTAGTAATCCCTGCTGTTCAGTTTAAACCTGGATTGAGCTGCTGTTTTGGATGAATAAGTGGTTGGATTACAATATAATCCATTATAAAGGGTGATACACAGATTATTAATAGATGGCACACAGAAGTCTCAGTCTGCAAGAATATTTATAATATATATATATAATATTTGTATTTCTTTTTCTTTTCTTTTCTAGTAATTCAGCATTTGTTTTATTCATGTGATTAAACATTCAACAACAGCAGGATTGGGAGATATGTTAAAATTCACTACTTGCATATTTTAACACGTTATAACTGATACTCCAAAAAAACAATCATGTGGCTATAAAGATGTGGTAAAACAAATACTGACAGTACTTTTGTGTGTTTTAATGTTTTTAAACTTGTATGTGTACAGAAGGAAGAGGCCATAGTAATAATAACTTGAGTCTTTTAAGTCTGAAAATACTCAGCTCAGGTGTAAAATATAATAGGGCCCGAGACGACTCACAACATTCGGTTTGATACCATAACTTTACTGAGAGTATGCCTTACAGTTAAATTTCCAATTAGTTAAAACAGTAGTAAAAAATAGACAATCTCACATAAAGAAATAAGCAATGTGCCATTTCAAAGTGTTTCATCAGTGGCATAATTAACACAAACAACAACCGTGTTATTGGCAATGTAACAATAAAACCCAATGTAGTGACAAAAACACAAGCTGTCACCACGGCTTAACAACCGCAGCACTGTGTACTGCAGCCGATTTTATATAGTGAATTATAAAAAATTCACTGTGTATTTAAAGGAGAACCATCTGGGGAACTACATGAAACAATATAAGGTAGTGTTGTTCCCCTAAAATCAACAAATTAGGTTTAAATGCTGCTGGTAGCCGCAGGATAATCAAATTACTTTGACCTTGCGGGTACAGAGGACAGGGGTTATGGAAGCGACAGAAGGAGACAATGGAGAAAGCGTAAATAGCACTGTTGTAGTACTTGAGATCGGTCTTGGGCTCGAGACCGCTTTTTGGAGGTCTCGGTCTTCTCCCGGAATCCACCGCATTTTTACTTGGCCTCAGACAAAGAGCACTGTGGATTTTATTTAAACAATGGTCAAGACCACAACTGGGTAATATCACTAAATCTCCTGTGCATTGTGGGATTTATTTGTTGACATCATTACTGTGATTGTTCACAGAAAACAAATGAACGCCTATACAAACACTCATATTATTGTGTTTGTATAGGCGTTCATTTGTTTTCTGTGTATACTGGTGTGCCATGTATACTGTATACATGGCAATAAAAGAGGTGAATGAAGAGGAATCTTCATTTGTTTTCTGTGAGTGTCTTTATCGGAATGTGGATATTTTAGATTAATTTGAGGAGTGTTTATGGTTTGCATCCTCCAATTTTTTTTGTAAATGTCATACAGTGTGGGACTTCGCACCGGTCTGGTCTTGGTCTTGACTCGGTCTCAACCCCTTAAAGTCTTGATGATTTGGTCTTTGTTTAGGTCTTCACTACAACACGTAAACCAAAAGGCACTGGATTAGTGTGTGTGTGTGTGTGTGTGTGTGTGTGTGTGTGTGTGTGTGTGTGTGTGCGTGTGCGTGTGAGTTCCTCATTAAGACAATATAATAATCACATAGTCTTGTAGCCCATTGGGACTTCAAGATTCTTGTTTCTGCACTGTGCTTGCTCATGAAGGTTTGTGTGTGGATGCAGATGCACTATTTCCAGCCAGTATGGCAATGTAAAGCATTACGTAATAAATGCAAATAGTATTAAAAAAAATGTATTCATCTTGTAAAATAAATAAATATTTATTTGTGTAAATATATCACGTTTGATGAATAATTAATCCAAAGAGATCTCTTTTCATATTTAATGCATCACACCGCAATCTTTCCAAGTGCCTTTGGCTTTGCCATAATTGGGAAAATGTCCTGCATCAAACATCCCGCATTATCGGCGTCGGTGCTCTTATGCTAGCATATGCACACACACTAGGGCGTTTACCAAATACATCGCAGTCGTAACACAGTCGTAGCAATGACTGTCACCTGAGGGTGTCGATGGCGGAATGATTGCTGTGTGAAACAGAATGACATTTGTCATCTCCTGTGGGACAAAAGCTGCTATAATGAGAGTTTGTCATTGTTGTGTCGAAGCAGGGAGGCACAATCTACCAGCGACCAATCACAGCATTACATCTGATACTAAACAAACATGCACAGATATTGTTGCACACGTTGAGATAATTGAATAAATGTAGTTTCACCAGTAATTGCGGCGTTTCTAAATGGCCTATATAATGAACCCCTTCTCTCTATTATTCATCTCTAGTTTCTTCAGTGTGCGTGAAACTCTCTGTGTACCTCGCTGTTTAGGTGCTTGACCTAAATGTAGCTGTAGAGCGGTAGAGCCTGTGAGGACGTGACTACAACCCGTTACCCTGCCGCTGTTTCCCCTGAGATGACTTTCCTTCTAGCGGGGTGTCTCATATTGAGACCTTGTGTTACCTTCTGTCCCAAGGCTCCAGCATATCGCCGCTCCTCTGATGCAGCATGTTACATGTCTATTGCTGCAGGCATGGCATCTGAACAAGCCATTGATGCTTCGCAACGTTCGGCTGAAAAAGCACGACATTCTCATGTCAGGTCCACTGCTGTGAGGTCTGGATGTCACGGGTGTAGTGTCACTGTTAGTCGTCGTGTTATCCTCGATGAGTGTTGTCTCAATGTGTGCGTGTGCAAACCGTGAGTGGTGTTTAGCAATGACTTATTTATTAGTCTGTATAGTGCAGTTTTGGCAAGCATTTGGACTCCGTAAGCGCACACACACACACACACACACACACACACACACACACACACACACACAAGCCTGGCATCTTACTTCTCTCAGGTAGAAGTTGGAGAAGTTGCTCCAGGAGTGTTTTGCTGAAGATGCAGCGAGTTGCTTCGGTGACCTGATTTCCTATGACAGGAATTACTCGAGCATTCAGTCTGAAGCACACGTACACATACATTCATCTCCCAGT
>JACSYO010001810.1:600000-797500 GCA_016806645.1 Ophiodon elongatus | reverse complement strand
TACATGCATATATCTATATCCTGTGTGTGTGTGTGTGTGTGTGTGTGTGTGTGTGTGTGTGTGTGTGTGTGTGTGTGTGTGTGTGTGTGTGTGTGTGTGTGTGTGTGTGTGTGTGTGTGTGTGTGTGTGTGTCTGCCCACATGTTTATATGCTGTTTTCTAATTTACAAGCTCCTGTAGTGCTGTCGGTGTTATTAGCCGGAGCCTGCATGGGATGTTCCACATTGAATCAATAACTGATGGCCCGGTGATGGGATCGCAGGAGAAGAAAGCTTCTGCTTTCTATCCTTCTCTCTCTCTCTCTTTGTGTCTCCTCACTCACTCCTTCTCAGATTCATTCAGCCCTGTTTCACATTAGACTCAGCTCTTCTGTCCTGTCCCTTTCTCATTCACATTTCATCGGTCCGTTCAGAGCCATTCATCACACCGAGTATTATTTGTGCGTGACTATTCAAAGCAGACGTTATGTCATAGTTTTTTTTTTCAAAATGTTTAAATTAAGTAGGATGTCTTTTCATCTAGTAGGTTGATGGAATATTACATACGGTTTTCACTTGAAAAATGGAAATTCAAGTATTCATTGACTGAGGGCAAATTATTATTGATCTTTTCTGTCAGTACTGGCCATATTTGATGTGTTCATCTAAAAACGGACGACAACGAAATGCTCCTGGGAATGATGTATATTAACAACAAATTCATTGTTTAGAGCAACACACTGCATGAGGGACAGAGTTTTTCATCACCACATATCACAACATTTAGTGCCACGTGTGAACTGCTGTGCAGTTAAAGTGAACCTTTGAGCACACTGAGCGTACATAATTATTTATTAAGACAAGTGCATTTGTATCACTTGGTTAATTTACTAACAAAATGTGTTTTTTACGCTAGGGTGTTAAGCTATTCTTGATGATCTTCTTTTTTTTTTATCTAATGGATATTCATGTACTACAAACTGTATATGCCTCATGAGTGAGTCTTGTCTGTATCTCTATGCCACGTTATGTGCAGGGAGTTTATGGGGGGGTCGATGCGACCGTAGCCTTGAATGCCTGTACAGTAGATGATATATGAGGTTGACAAAGAGTGCGAAGGATATGGCCAAAACAAGGAAGAGATGACAGTCACAAAGTCAAGGCAGACATGGAGACATACAGTTCACCATATCTACTTTGTGTGGGGTAAAGCAGACCGAGCTAGTGTACTTTATGCATATGCGTGCACGTACATATAGCCTAATCCTCCAGGAGCCCTGCTCTTGATGCTCTGCACTGTAGCCCTGCAATGAGCTATGTGTCAGCATACAATAGATCAGGGCAACATATATCAGTGCACCCACTTTTATAGGTGTGCACCGTGGACACAGACTGAACTCCCACCACAGCTACTACTGCAAATCACCTAACAAAACGGGCTGAGTAGAAGAGGTGAGCAGAGGGAGAGAAAAGGAGGCAAGGACAGGGGCCTGAGCAAGCTGGACTGTGGAGAGATGGAGTGGTATGATATTGGAAAAGGCAGTAGGTTGAGTGTGTTTTTTGTGTTTGTATGTGTGTGTCTGCTGAATGTGCAGGCAAGTCCCCAAAATAAAATACAGTTGAAGCAGACACCTGGCATGAACAGTACAATAATGACCCCCCCCTTGTCTGGAACCTGAACACAAAAGAACCTTTTTTACAAGTCTAACCAGAGCAGATGGCACTGGTGTATTGTGCAGTGCGTGTATGTGTATGTGTGGCAAACCAGAGTGGAGGGGGCAGGTGTTTGAATAAATGTGTAGATGTGAGAGAGGCAGCGCCTCCATTTGTCTGCCTGGACGGCTTTCTCTCCAGATCTAGTCCAAACACACCTCAGCCCCTGCAGAGAAGAAACACCAGTGTATTGTATAAAGTAGACACAACATAGCAACGGTCCTCCTCCTCCTCCTCCGATAGACAGACAGACAGACAGACAGACGGGGCTGTGGGACAACATGTAGTACTTCAAAGGTGTCCCACTAACAATACTTTCCACTTGAAGAACAGACTGACGTGTACTCCATCACCCTACAGAGATGCAATAGAGATATAGAGATATAGAGAACCACTGAAGATCTATGGAGAGACAAAGATACTCAAAGGGGGATACTTAAAATAAAATGGGCCCAGAAGAATGAGAGCAACAGAGTTGAACTTGATTAAAAAAAGAATGAGATATAGAGACAGCATGGGCCAAAGAGGGATGAGTTGGTGAGTCAGAAAGAAAAACGCACTATTTCTGCAAAGACATCCTCCTCCTCATATTTTGCTTGTCCTCCGGGGTGGCTGTGACCTGAATTTGTCAAATTATCAGGGCTATAAATGCCAGATTGATGCATATCCTTTTACTTAAAACCTACCTTATGTAATATTTATTTCTTTGTATGTGTGTTTCTTGATTTTTACTCGAGCACACCTGCGGTGAGTCAAATACCCATACTACCATACTACTTAGTTTGCCGCAAAAATATTTAGTATGTCCTCATATAGTATGTCAAATGCAGTATGCCAAAAATACCAGGATGTCCTATACTGCATCCTATGGCATTTTGCAGTATGCAAGCCAGCATGCCTTTCTGGCTATTATGACCCCCAAGCTTCTGCACAGCAGGAGATACGGCACAGCAGCTAAGCTGCAAAGACAGGACAGCTCATTTACAGATATCACATTTATCAGGTATGTAAGCAACGGGGTCAGAGTTCAATTCTCAACGTTATGACTTTACATTATAAGGTAAAAACAAAGTATGTGATATGGAACGCAGTCTCAGTGAAACTCTTTCTGAGCCCACCTACTGCACACGTATTGTGCATCCAAGTCATCCAAGCAGACCATAATAGGTTTAGCAGCTGCCTGGGATGAGATCTGTTTGGCTAAGTTCCACCGAGAGTCAGGGAGATTATGTGGAGTCAGGAGAATCACTACGACAGGAGAGACAACACACAAAATGCTGTGACGCTACTTTCAAATCACCCCGAGGCTAAACAGACATCAAATATCCTTTACTGTAAATATACTAAATGCCTGCTCACACACACAACTGCAGACAGACATGCAAGCATACATGCATACACACAAAACAGTTGAACGCAGTTGTGCCTGGAGATGAAACTGACAGTGTTGGTGTGTTCTATCACTTTGGTCCTGTCTCCTTAGCTCAGTATCAACGTGTAGAGTGAGTAAATGCTGTGAACTGCAGTGTTGTCACTGATTTCTCTTTTGTTCATCAGGTTGTTTCCAGCTATGTAATGTCTTTCGTCAGAACATGGAGATAGACCAGTGTCTGCTGGAGTCTCTCCCCATTGGCCAGCGCCAGCGGCTGGTCAGGAGGATGCGCTGTGACCAAATAAGGGCGTACTACGAGAGGGAAAAGAGCCTTCAGCGCCAGCAAGGTGGAATCAAGGTTCGAGTTCCGCCCGCCCACCGCAAGAAGCACCGCGTCCGCTTCAGCCTCGCCGATGTCATACAGGATGCCATCATTCGCCATGACGACAAAGAAGGTGGGTGCGCTGTTGAGGGTGTATGGTTGAGTGAAAAGGTATTGTGTGGATGCGTATGCAGTATGCAGGATGTGGGCCAAAACAGAGCTTCTGACTGCATGTCACACACTTTGTTCTGCTGGAAGCTGTCCACTCAACCGAGGAGAACAGAGTGAAGCTTTTACCCTGATACTAACTGCTCTCAAGGACAAAAATACCTTAGCTGAGAGGATAATGTCCACTGTTGAGAGCCACTGAGAGTCACTTTTTGGACCTGGCTGGTTTATGGTTTCCTGTGTGTTTTCAGATTTGTCACACAAACACAAAGTAATGCATCAAAACAAATATTAGCATGTTAAAATATTAGCCCAGGGGAAATGAATACTGGGCATTGTTTCAAACAAATGGGAACTTGCTTATTTGGGGTGTATTTGAATGATTATTTATTTTATGAATGCAGATGACATTGAAGATAATAATAGTCAAAATACATTCACTTATCCACTGTCAACTGTGCAAAAGGACTCTTGAGAGCTGTCCTCAGGTACGCAGTAAATCCTATCTCCCCTCAGGCCTCGGCTCCAAGCACGACTGCAGTCTGCTTGTCTCCCAGTAAAGACACACTGGAGTACTCCAGCTGTTTTTGTGAGATCAAATAGTCAATGAACTCATAAGATTCCACAGGTCCACACACTTTACCCTGAACGACATCGATTTTTTTTTTATCCAACTTCACCGTCTTTCTTTTTGGCTAAGCCAGTCATTTGCCAGTCGTTTACCCAGCTGTCCGGGTGTATCTGTGTCATTCCTACGAGCAGTCTTTGCAGGTCATTGTGTTAATCTCTGCTCTCCAGCTGCCAATGAGGTTCAGCTGGGGTCTGTGGGTGCAGCTGGTGTGCCATTGCAACAGCCAGACTGAAACCAGGGTATGTTGGCTTGGCATGAATCAGATCTGCCACTCTGCGTAATGCCTACTTACCAACCAGGCGCCGCTGGGGCAGTGAACTGGTACCAGGCTACTGTTGCGTTGGCATGGGAAGACCTCTTGACAGTGACACATTCATTTCTAACAGACTCCTTGAGTCAAGGGACGGCTTGTCCATTTGTGTTACCCTGTGTTGGCCCGTCTTGTTCTTCTATCCGTATTGCAGTGCCTATCGCTTCGTGAGTGGATCCGTCCAAACCACCTCGACGTAACACTTGGTTACGAGGATCAGCACTTTCCACATCTTGACAATGGTTCTCCAGCTTTACTCACTGGTCCTGGTTAGCGGAGTGCTAATAGGTTTTCTCCCCGTTGCTGCTTAAGTTGGCTCTCTTTTCTTTTTGTACAGAGTGATAGGATTGGCCTCAGGCTTGGACTTTCCCCAGAGTAATGTGTGAGCATTTCTGGATCTTTTCCCCTTACTACAGAGGTGTTTTAAGATGATGAATTGTGTACACACACTCGTTGCAATGAGAGCCCAGGGGTTAATCTTGTAGGTCGAGGTAAAAAAATAAAGGATTTGTATTTGACTCATTGTCAATGCCAATATACCCCAGTCTGTTGCCTGGAAAGCAGACCTCAACATAAATATTAAATAATATATGTGAGTGCTGATTTCCTGTTTATGATGCAAGTTGTTTCCTCATATTTGTTGAGATACAGTGATGTCTTTCACATTGCTGTTATCCTGAACAAACTGTGCACATGCCAACTTGATTAGTATTCAATCTTCAAAACTGTTTCCCCCAGTTGGTGATGATTAATGGAAATAATGGACGGAAAGACGTTTGGGTGACCTATCATTGTTTTTAAGAACTTGTGAGTGTGCAAAAGAGAAAGGGAAAAGATTAGCCAGAACAGGGCCCAGAGAAAAGAACACAAAGAGGCCGAGAGGGAAATAGAATGAGAGAGAATTAGTGAACCCTTGTCATGTCCTAATTAAAGCCTGTTTTCAGTGAGTAAGCTTGAGAATTAGATTCACAGATAGCGCAGAAACTCAGTCTGCTGACAAGGCAGCCAGGTAATCGGAGATATCTCACACATGCAGCCATACAAGGACTTATTTTCTTATCAGTTGTATTGTACAGGAAATAAGATGAAGGAGAATCAAATGAAGAGAAGCAAGGTGGAGAACAAAGGAAAAGTTGAACATGGTGGGAAAATAAAAAATTGGGAAGGGAATTGTGGGGTTAAGGTGAAAAAACTATCAAGAGCACACAGCCCTATATATTAGATAGGGGCATACTATATTTCCTCCCCATTCTCCATTCCTATCTGTCATATGCAAACATCTGGCTCACTTGCATTTTGACATTTGCTTTTTGAAATTGCTTTTCCCAAACCAATCTCTTAACTTCATCAAAACAAGGCACATGTGGAACGGCAGCAGCTGTTACTTTGTAGCCATGAAACCGACAATGTATTTTTATTATGTCTTCGTCTTTCAACAGAATAATGATATTAAATATGACATTTTGGTGTCCGTGGTTCTTACTGAGCTGACGATTCCTGGCAAAACACAATGTGATAAATGTTCAAAGTTGATGTAAATCTTTTGTAAACGCTTAAGATAGGTGAGCAGTAATTCAGTGGACTATTACATCACATCACCTTGGAAGTGTTTGTGATGCCACATTGATGGTTTGAAAACCCATCTGGTAGCAACTTTACGCGTGAGACACCAACAGCCAACTGTTTTGTTTCAGTGTTGCAATGCTCTAATGCTGTGAAGTCATGTAGTGTGTATGTGTGCATGTGCACATGTGTCACACTGGCATTTCGACTCGAGAGCATCCATCAGAACTACCATTATTGATCAGTGTGTATAGATCCATCTTGCAGGGAGTCGCAGACTCCAATCAATTATCCATAGTGAGGAACTGAAGCAAGCAGAGGTTATAGTTTATAGCTAATAGCTTTCAGTCTGTTCTGGGACACTGCTTTAGACGCAATTCATAAATCTGAATCATAACATTTCTAAAATAGGAAAAATATTTGCACCATGTCTCGTGTTATACAATGTTCAGCCATATGTGTTGATCGCTCCCCGCCTCCAGATCAGTGCAGCAAAGCTTCTTCACAAACAGAGCAGCATATTTTCGTCCCATTGAATTGAGCCCCTAAATACCTCCTAATTCAGGGAGATTCTGCGACACTGCCACTGGTGCTCATACTTCTCCTTCGTCCTCAGTATTTAACCAGGATCAATGTCTAAATGATCATAGATAGATATTTTGTGATGTTGTGTGTCTATCAAAGGAAATTCTCTCAACGTACTCTCTTGTTAATGTAATGGATGTGCAGGACGGCACCATAGCCGGACAGGGAAGATGAGAGATGGAAAGAATAAGTGAATATTTCATATTTCTCTGCGATTGAGCATGCATGGATTAAAGTCATGCCAAACACCTGTCGTGTTTTTGACAGAATGGGGCCTCGGCCCACAGAGGTGGGAGAGAAAGATGTCACGATATCTTTTCCTGGAATCCAATTTAAAACCATAAAACTCTCTCTGATACAGCAGGGATCCCTGTAATGTTTACTGCGTCATCAGTCAGCATATTGAAACTTTTCTCTGGCAGTGGTGTTGAGCTCATTTTCTAAAATTAATCCTTTGGTTCACTTTATGACTCATCCGTGTACCTTTTTGTATGAGAGGCAGCAAAAGATGAATGAGACAGTGCTGTTGCTAAGTACGCATCCTGCGTCTGATGTATTAACATCCGAAAGTAAACTCTCTGCGGATGGTTCCAGGGGACGCCCCCTGTTTCTTTTTGATGATGCTTCATTGTGAACAACAAATCTGTGTTGAAATAAAATTAAAATAAAAAACAGTGGCCGTCATATTCTTGACGCTCGCTTTCAGATTTCGGATTTATTTTTTTTAATCTTCAGATTCATACTCCACATGAACATAACCATATATAATCAAACTGGAGTTAAATTTGTCAAAAAAAACCAGATTGTATTGAGGACCCACTCAAATGAGCACCGGTGGGTCACTACATTGAAAACCTTATCAACATCACTGAGAGAGCATGGAAAATAAAAGTACTTTGTGAACTCATCGTCTCGCATCATGTTAATCATGGAGGCTATTTACACAACGTTGTGAGTTAACTTTTCTGAAAAGGTTTTGCAGATTAGTCCTTGGAATACTTCAGATGCATAACACCCTGTAAATGTATGGCATTGTTTCAGACTTTTAGCACTTGCATTCCATGAAATTGTCTCTTTTCTGAACCAGAGGGCATGAGACGCCTGTTCCATTTTACAGAACTCACCATACTATAATCTCCATTTAGAGTTTAGCATTATTGGAAAACTGTATCTGTACCCTTTTTTTCAGGATCAAAACCTTGGAAAAATGTCAAAGCTCATTTCAGAAACATGGGGCAGTGAGGTGAGACGGTGCCTCTTGTGGTTATGACTGTGTGATTAAGGGCCAAAGAGACATGAGCATTGATAAGGGTGAGGGGTTTGAACAGAATCTCATATGAGGCTGCCAAGGAGTGATACTGTAGATGGGACAAATGTGTCTGGTCGCTAGATGAAGAAAATTGCATATTGTAGAGAATTCATTCAAGGGATTTTATTGAATTCATGGAATATCACTAGTGGTGCAACGGTTCATAAAACTCACGGTTCGGATTGTATTACGGATCAGACTCACGGATCGAATCACAGATCAGATCAGTACAAAGTAACCTTTTTTTTACAGATCCCTGATTACATTTTTTTTGCCACCAATACTAATTGCGGATCATTGCTGATCCATATTGGCAGATACAGATCCCTTTGTTGTTTGATTATAGTAGCTGGTCTACAAGGCTCCAGACTATTTAAAAAATGTTGCCACCGTCCCAAAAGTCATTTAAACCGCTCTGAAGTCAGTGTAAACCATCAAATATTCTAAATGTTATTCTTTTACTTTGTTATAGTCATCTATCGTGTTTTTCTCTATAACAACATGATAAGATTTATTATGGATTAAAAACAAATCTTGTCATTAGTAGTTTTGATGATGTATTATAATCTGTTTTAGAGCTATTGTAAACAGCTCATAATAGATCTCTAATATCTATTCATGTTGTGAAAACGTCTCCTTCAAACAACTGGATTTATTCAAGTTTCTCACCAACACTACATTTTACGAGATTACATGTGAACACATGATAACGGTATGATTTACCTTCACCAAATTCAGATCTTCACTGAACAGAGCCTGAACGCATCATAATGTAACTGAACGGGACCTTTGTTCGTTAGCTGTTAACGATGCTGCCACCGTGCTCTCAGTTTAAGTACGGATTGGTTGTTTACAATGTTACATAATTAGAGATTGGGGACTAGAAAAGCATGAATGCCAATGTCCTGATCGCATATTTTACTTATTATTGGCGGATAACGATCATCAGTAAAACTTAATTTGACACTGTGATGGTTAATGTTAAACTGTACGGATCGACAATCGTCCGGTACACCACTAGATATCACGGTCCAGTAAAATGAAGAAAAGCCAAAGAATCAAAAAGAGAGCCATTTAATCTTGTACTGTGTCTTCAGAACATGCTCATTCAGCATGTGCACAATATCTGCAATGTATGAAGTGCAAATGTATTTGTTTAACTGAACCTGAAAGTGTGCTTACTTTGCAATTCTCTGCATAGGAGAGAAGAGCTATATTCAGGTACACATTACATTACACATTACACAGGTTTCGAGGCGAGCAGGTGAGTAGTCAGGAATCTTAAAAGTACTAATTCACTCTTTCATATACAGTTTGGCTGTAGAATATCACGTGCCAATCAATCTATATCTTATTTAGGTTTATCTCTCTCATCCTCTCTCTCTTTTCCACTCTGCAACCAGTTTCTATCTAGTTGCCATGGAAACTCCACATACGTCTAAAACAGCTGTTTTGCAATTTTTCACAAAATGACAGCCGACTTTGCCTCGCGCCCACTCCCCATTCCTCTATCAGTAGCCTCCTGATAGAGAGTAACACACACATACACACACACACACACACACACACGCACACACACCCCCAAGACTAAAGCCTCAAATCAGTGTACAATTAAACACCAATTGAGATATAAAGATTTAGCATCGAGAGAAAATGACTGTGGGAGAAGCATGCTGTAGCTGTTCTAAAGATGAACGTCTCTATGATGGCCGGAGTACAACAGAGACGAACATTCTTTACTGTAAACCTGCAACACCTCCTAAATACACTCTGTTGCTCCTAATTAGACAGTTTTTCTCATCTATGTACTTGGCTAATACTACATTTTCTAGCTTATTACTGATACGATAACTTATTTTTAACTGTAGAAATGCCACGTATTTGTCAGTTTTGTTGTCATTTTCAGCCGTTTTAGAGCTTGAAGACAAGAGAGTCATTTGTATCCATCCTGGTACTGACCTGCTACTTGTCATGTGGCCTGGTTTAAATCTCAGAAGTGTGGATTTTGTCCATCTCTTGATGGCCAGTATGAATATATTCCAATGTTCATATGGACTACTTAATATTGTTTTAAGACACATATGAAAAATATGTGAACCTATCCTTTAAGTTACACTAATCTTAAAAGTAGAATTTAAATGTCTATATTACCTTTTTATATATATATATATATATATATATATATATATATATATATATATATATATATATATATCTGGCAAACTCCCTACTTGTGCAAATAGACAAAGTGGCCACAAACTATACCAGTGGTTGGTTTTGACGAGTCCGTCGATGGTACAACAGCACTATTGATTCCCAATGGCCATACCGCAAGACAAATGCTTGGCTTTTTTTTCTCAATTGCCTGAGGGTCAATATGAAGCTCCTGACCTCTGACATCGCTTTAGACACATTGAATAATATGCTCTAAAACTCTGGAAGGTTCTTCTATCAAAGACTAACAGTAACTGGTTCCAAAAGACAGGAAGTTTTACGGTCAAGATACTTTTCCTGACCACTTGCACTCATCAATAGTTTATTTTTGTGAAGAAGCAAATCATGTGAGACCGCGAATGCTTTAAAAAACGCTGCTCCACATTCACTAATAAGCAGACCTATGATATACTGTTTGACAGACAGGAAGGAAATATCATAATCCATTCCCTGGCAAGGACTTCATTGTTAGATGAGCCTTAATTGGTGGTTTGCAGTCTGTGCCCCAACAGTATATTGAGGAGATGGGAGGTAATTGTGCTGATTGACTGAAAGGTCGGTCAGTTTGTTTCTCATCAACCATTTAAAGGCCATTAAGCACTGAAGGCCATTAGAAGAGTGGGGAAATGTCTTTGTGCACAGTATGTGTTTGGCCTGTTAGTATGTCTGCATGTGCTTTCCAAATGATTAGTCAATACACTGATTAGTCAACAGACAGAATGAACTGATGACAATATTGACAGATGTGAAAGTCATTTCTCAAATAAGAATACCAAACATTTGCATTTTTCAGCTTCTTAAATCTTATAATTTGACACTTTCCTTTATTCATATCTTTGTCAAATTAAATATTTTTTGTTATTTCTTAATTGGTCAGACAAAATATATGGGATTGCAACATACTGACAATTGTTTATTATTATAAATTTGACGTCATTAATTCATTGTTTAGCCGATAAAATGTCAGAAAATAGTGAAAAACTAATAATGTAAAATTGCTTTTGTATAATAGTTTTGTCCGACCAACAGTTTAAAACCCAAACCGAATACATTGACTTTCATATAACAGCATGCCCTCACATTTTAAAAAATGTTTGTCCTCCTAATTAACAAATAATTGATGCCATTTGTGGATACGTTTTATTTTGAACATATATTGATTGGTTCAACTTTCAACATAAGCTATTTGTAGGCCACACGTTGATGATGATGATGATGATGAGCAGTTCTTTTTTTTTATTTCTTAGAAGAATAAATAATTCACTAAAATAATTAATAAATATTTCTATAATGAAAACAAACAGAATGTTTGCGTAGATATGGGGCCTGGGGTTGGGTGTGTAAAGGCATATGCACACTGAATATGGTTATCCGCGTTTCTGAAATATACATATGATGCAGGGAAACTAGTATACACATACATACGCATTTTAGAGGCTGTAGTTTGTGTTGCTGTTGAACCATAATGTTTAAACAGCACCTTCCAAAGACGGTTTCAACAGAAATACAACAAACAAACAACAAAGCTTTCTTGCAGAGCTGCTCTCGATAAGACTTCATTTGTTTTACCCAGATGTACCTAAACCGTATTATGCTCAAGCTTGCAACAATGATTAAACATTCAAAGGATCAGAGTGAAGTTTGGTATATAGTGTAACAGCTGTAGCTTGTTTATAAAGGTTAACGAGTCATACATTTGAATTATTTTAAATAAAAAAATTAATCAAAACATTAAAATAAAGAATTATTTCAAAGTGTGTGTTTGTTGAAATATATGCTATTTGTTTTAGGTCATATTGTGCTTTTGTTGCATTACATTGTAAACTGTTATATATGAGCTCCAGTTATTGTTATCCTCTGTATACAGTACATTATGGCAACAACTGCGTGATCTTCAACACATTTATTAGCAGTGGTAGTTAGTTTGGATTATTAACCAGTATCTACTTTACAGTATCTAGTTTTAAAACATGCTTGTTGTATATGTGTGTGTGCAGGGTTGGATTAAGTTATTTAAGCAGGCATGTCTTCATAATGACTCTTTAAGTGAAAAGACCTCATGGCAATGACCCTTAAGTGAAAAGACCTCATGGCAGGTTTCATTAGCCTGAATTATTACCACTGTAATTACCATGGTTACTGTCGACGGATTTGCTTTGCTCAAAGACTCCAATATTTTAGGGGAGGGGGCGGGGGGGTTGCGTGACAGTGGTGGCTGCTTTGCTGGGAGAAGGTCTTCTAGGGTTTAGTCAGTATCCATCTAGTCCTGTCAGTGTCAGTAAAATCACATATGTCCAAACCACAGAGCTCCACCGCCCTCTCTTGTTTGTCCTCTCTCTCTCTCTCTCTGTGTCTTTTCCTCTTCTGCTGGGATCTCATATATTATTTATTCAACATGTACCAAAAATGAATGAGTGGTACAGTAAAATCACTGTGACCTTTTTTAGACCCGGACTTTCTACTCGTGTGTTTATGGCTGACTGCGTGAACTTGTTTGTAGTGGTTCGTGTTGTGTTCAGTCGATCTGTGTCAGTGTGTGAGTGGGTTGTGCGGCTCACTGGAGCTTACAGTGTGTGATGTGAATGTGTGTAACCTAGAGGTGTTCTGACCCGCTGCTGCAACAAGGATCTACCAAACACACACGCAACCTTAACACTGATCCACGCCGACATGTCAGGGACAGTCGGCGGACACTCGACACATTGGTTTTGATAGTGACTGGCACAGATCAGTGTGTGTTTTTACGTGTTTCACTATATGCCCTAGGCACCCCGTCTGTCTTCACATACAGCAGGTGTTAACATTATGGATGTTTGTTGTGTTGCAGTTTTGCGGCTCCTGAAGGAGGGAGCAGACCCCAACACTCCTATTTCTTCTGGGGGATCCTTGCTACACCTGGTAAGACACACCGTATTATACAACTATTATAAGAGACATTATACTGACTTACATTCAATCCATGGAGTTAAGCCCAAATTTAACCGTAACTGCTACATTCCTAGCCCTTAACTAAATCTAAGCCAAATGGTAACCAAAATTCAATCTTAACATTCACTTAAATGGTTATCTCTTTTTATGAATGGGTTTTGTCCCCACAGCTTGATTAATACAAGCACAGCTGCTCACACAAATGTATAAGATGCAACGGTAGAAAATGTTTTGATTTAACAAACATTGTGCTGAAGGAGAAATATCTAAGAAGAAGCTCTAAAATCCTAATTTGCAATATTACTTTAAAGTTGATGTTACAGCTACAGTACATATCAGTCAATGTTTCTATACTGGGTTGTGTTTTCTCAACTGTCTTTGGGGATTTAGATTTAGGTTTTTAGTTTTTTTTCGTTACCCTTATACATCTTGAAGCGTTCTCTCTCCCCAGTTGATAAGAAATGCTTGAAACTTGAAAATGTCAATTTATTAGGTAAAAACACGATGTTGTCCTCTAACATGATGTCGTCCCGATAGCGGTTCTCCTTGCCTTTTTATCATCTATCATTTCAGCCCCATGGCAATACAAGTAGGCCTATGTAATTGTTAATATTGTTGTACAGTACCCTTTTCACATATGTTAATTAGTATGCCCTGAACCACTCGTGTACTGTTCATAGTTAGCGATGCTTCAGGAAATATACATTTCTGCAAACTTATAATAAGGACACCTACTGTGATTGCATTCCTCAGTGTGCTCGCCATGACAACGTGTTCGCGGCGGAACTTCTGATTGAACGGGGCCTGAACGTCAACCTACAGGACGAGGACCTGTGGACAGCCCTGCATGTGGCGTGTGTGTGTGACCACGCAGACGTGCTGCTGCTTCTGCTGCTGGTAAGAAACACATGCAAACATGAACCTGCAGTACATTGCGGGGAATGACTCAAATATACACACATTCACACATGCACGGACACACAGTTTGTAATTTTGTAACTTCCTTGTTGATCCTTGCAATTCCAAGCGTGTCAGCTACAAATTAGATTAGTGTTTTGGAATGGGTTGGCGTACTAACTCCATGTTTGAAATCAGCTTTGGACCAGTGGCTGTATTCACATTAGTCATCCAGAATCTTCTGTCCAAGTGGAGCGTTTTCCATTCATGAGGGGTTTTGGATTAAAGAGGGTCTGAAACACCACTTGCCATTCTCTCACAAACCGGGCTGAACCATTGCAAATGAGAATATTTAGAATTTGGGCATTAGCATGATATCAAAGAGAGAGCCCGCTCTGCGGAGGAGGTTTCCCGCTCTCGTCGGGTCCGTCTTGACGAGAGCCGTGGTTGTACTGATTAGGCCCATAACGAGAACAGGGCCAGCTGCAGGGGAGGGCGTGCACACCCGGTCCAGTCACTCAGTGGGCTGCTCTGCTGGTGTTGATTGGACCCACGGAGGGGTTAACGGTCGCAGTCTGGAGCGCCATAGAATCCAGTGCAGCCTGGTTCTGCTGATTGGGTCCTGAGTGATTGCTGTCTGTGTGCGGGGCAGGAAAGGGACGTTCCTGAGAGTAATGGATATGTTTGAAGGGCTGCCAGGCAAAGGATGTGCAGAGAGGAAAGTGTCAGCCTGTAGTGACTGTTGGTTCATGTGTATGTTGCGTGTTTGCATATTTGCATGCATTTAAATTCCCTCGAAGCAAAGATTCATGCTGGCTGCCTAGTTTGTAGAGCATGGTGTGATATGGATACGCCAAATGCAATTTATGCCGTGAGCTATGCTTTCATGATAGGCAATACCATGAGAGAGGAGAGAAAGATTTAATACTGCTCCCTGGAAGGCAGTAACTAAATGTCTCTGATTCACTACCAAGATGCAACCAGTTTCTACTAAATTAGGTCATATTTCCACAGAACTGAAGAGGGCAGGGGTTAAAGAAAAAAAAAAAAGAGGAAGAACATTTCCAAGTAATCCCAAAAATCACTCTAAATGCTGTAAGAGGTTCAAAAATATTCCAGTTTATTTAAGCAACACCAAAATATGTCTTCAGCTTTCGCAACTTCAAAGTCCTTTCATAGTAAGTGCTAATTTATTTGACTGAATATGCCTCTGTGGATGCCTTTGTCATTGTGACAATGTGGCTGTGAGGAGACTAGCCAAGTCAGAAAGGATACTTGTAATGTAATCATTTCCAGAATTATTCACATTTGCATTGATGTTTTTTTTTTTTTTCTTCTTTAGGGTCAAATAAAAACTTTCTTTTCCTGGTATAATCAGCAGGAAAGCCCAATGCTCCTCCTGTCTTCAGTCAAGCCACATTTCAGATAGAGATGCAATCCCCCGTTTCTTCTATTCATTCATTTTGACACCCGTCTCCTCCGCCACAGGCCCTGCCAGTGCCCAGTCATTCTGCTCCGCTGCAAGCTGCAGCCTTATCGGAGCTGTAAGTGGGAGATCTTCCCTCCGAATATAACAAGTTTACATTTTAATGAGAAGTAGAACACTGGTCTTGACTGGCAGCTTTATCTTTGATTGGCACAGGAAGGAATAGTGCTGCTAATATGTACTAATCTATGGTGTCCTACTCCTCCATCTCTTCCCCTCCCCTCGCCTCCCCTCCCCTCGCCCTCTGCTTCTGTCCTTGATTTCCTGTCTCCAGTTCCTTCATTGAGAAGCAGAAATGTTTTGCTGACAGAGATGTTACCGCGCTTGTCTTGTGGGGAAAGGAGGAGGGGAGGGGTGCATTGTTGCTCTGTGGCCAGATTGGCAGTAATGTTTGCTCTCTTATCTCCTGCCTCCAAACAGCAGGAGAAGCAGTAAGCCATTTCTAAACTGTCGGATTCCCAACCCATTCCCAAATACACTCCTAAGCCATTCCTAGCTCAATCTCTGGTTAATGTTGGTCATTGAGACTCTGACAGGATTAACTGTCAGTTTAAGAGACACAGTGGATTGTCTATATATATATATAAATATTTTTATATATATATATATATATATAAATATATATATATATATATATATATATATATATATATATATATATTTCAACGTAGTCCAGTGTAGTTAGACTTGGCTCATACACATACATCAGGAAGCCTTAACAGCGGCTCTTGATCTCCATGTGTTACATCTTAGCTTGGAATTCAAAGCCCACAAGATACTTATCAAATTTAACTTCTTATAGTGGCTCAATTATGTCTTCATAATTTGGTTCCGTATGAAACTCTGAACTGAACAGATTTGCTAAGTGATTGGACTTAATTGCATACTTGCCCCAATTTTGCTTCAGCGTCTCCTTGAGAGAAAGTACACAGTGTTGAAAATATGGACTCTTGAACTACATAAAAAAAAGAGTTTGCCGTCTTAAACTGTTTACCACCAATTTCTTTTTTGTATTGTTCTTCTTCCTTATTCCTCTTTGTCATATCGTAGTTCCCTGTGAAATACTCGCTTTCTGTGTCTAAACTTGTGCCGGGGAAGATGTAGAAATGCAATCATTTGATCCCTGGGAGACAGGTTCTGTCCCAAAATGTTATTTCTCATCTTATACTTCAAAACCTAACGGGGTTACAGTCACAGAAGTGACCCACTTTCCGTGCTTGTAAATGATGAATTTAAAACTTCTGAACTCTGAGTCCTTTGAAGTCAAACGATTAACAGCAAGCCCCCCGGCTGCTTTTCACACCAGTTGAATTTTTGTGGCTTTTCTGTTGATAATGTAAACCTCCCTCTTCTAAACAAAATCAAGCAACCGCTGCACGCTCCCATGCTCTATAATCTGCTTGAGCTAAACTCCAAACCTTCAATTAACTAACAATTTACATTTTCATATTTTCATTCAAATGCAGAATTTTTCTGCATAACTCCTGGTTAGGTTTAACACAATCTACTATTTATTGATCATAATGCCAGTGTGAGTGAATCATTTATGATGTAATGAAGAGTTTCAGTGTGGTCAACAATGCAGCATTATTGTCTGCATGATGATCAACAAAAAGCACAGACAAAAATGCTTTCGAGGATTCAGAAGTGTGATAATTACAGTTTTTTCCAGCCGCCTCTGCTGTTTACAACACACCACTGCAGCATGGCGGATCACAGCTGAGCAGATGTTGTGTGCAATCAGATGAGAAAAATAATTGCTCATTTGCCTCTAGTACATTTCTTTTGTCACAGCTTTTTGATAATCAAGTGCGAAGGTTCATTGACACTGGATTGCATTTTTGGGGAAAACCACAAGAAACTTTGTACACATCTGACTTAGACTAGATAGGAGATTACAATAATTTATCTGTAAACACAACGGTATAGATTTAAAGGAGACATATCATGACAAACTCACTTGGGTACATTTGGGTATCTGGAGTGCCTACCAACCGAAATCAGAAAACGTGATTCAACAAGCCATTCAGATTTGGCTGGAGATGTCATATGCAGGCTCATTAGAATGCAATACTTATCAATTATCGGTTTGTAAATATGTTCTTGTAGAAACCCCAAATACAAATCAACGTATGAACCTGAAAATGAGCACGATATGTGCCCTTTCAAAGAAAAACAATAGTGTCTGGGGATCCTTGCTTTGGATGAAATCCGCTGGGCTGTGACTATCGTGACAGGCAGCGTGATTGCTGCCCCAGGGGAAGCTTTCTGTGCATATCTGCTAGTAGTTATTGATTCTGTGGCAGTCACTGCATGTACCAACTGCCATTATAACCCACGTGCAGCGGAGTATGAACAGATTTCCGACTCCGGGACGTCCGAGGTGGATTCATCATATTGTGGCTTGGGAGCGTGTCGGGGTCAGAAGTCAACGTGTTAACCCCTCGCAGCCTGCGTGGCTGCCAGTTAGCGGCGACTCGTTTATATCTGTCAGCACTTATCATGTTGGCTCAGACACATGATTAATGTCTCTGGATCAATGGTCCACACATCATATTTCCTTCACCATAATCTGTCTGCTGATCTTGGACTTTTGTGGTGCCGTTGAAAGATCTTGAGATAAATTATTTCTGCGGTGACAGTTTGTTATTGTTGTTGTTATTTCTGTACAACCAAGCTCAGGGGGGAGGGCAAGTAGAGCATTTTCAAGTTAATTTAGCACAGTTCATAGTACACATTATTATGTTGAATTCTGACTTGTGATTGATTTAAAGGACAAATTATTGCATCCTGGTGTAAAATGTGACCAAATTTCACATTTTTACAGAACAATTCTCAAGGCACTTTATACATTACAAGGTTTATGATACAGCTGTGAGGGAAGGCAGGCGGTGGTGACAGAGCAAGATATATCTAACTTCATCCAGCTAGACCCCTATTGACTTTTACTGGACCTTGAAGTGAATTGTCTGGGTTAGCACACCCCTTCACTCCCCACTATGCAGCACACACACTAACACACACAAACCCACGCACAATAACACACACTCTCATGTTAACAGAGGCACCCTGAGTGGAGCTGTCGGGTTTATGGGGAAGTTGATTACCGTTTGGGAGCAAAGCACAAATCTGAGGAATAATGATGGAGTAGCCCATGTTTGACAATAGTGTAAGGGAGGGATGGGGTGGTGTGTGTGTGTGTGTGTGTGTGTGTGGGAAAGGGGTGGGTAATAATATGCACTCTCTCTGACTCACTCATCTCATCATTTGCTCTTCAAGCTGTGCTTCACGTCGCGATAAGGTTTCTTGTTTTCTCATGAATAGTCACCAAGCAGCAGCTGATAGTTATTAATGTTAATTAATTCCCTTTGTTAACCCCTAACTAACCCTCATAAGTGCGCGAAAACAGCTCCCACTAGATGACACAGATGGCTGCACAATGAAACCGCAACGCTCACCAGAACATATCCTCTGATAACTGGAATTGACAGCATTGTGCGGCCTTTATCGCACTGCAATTGCTCTGCATTTCTTGAATGAATTGTTTCCTTTGAATTTCTTCAAAACGTTTTTCATTATTGAAAAAAAGAAAATCGTTGTCTGTTTTATAAATCAATTAATAATTTCAAGGTTGCACTGATGGTTTCAGGCTCAGTGTCCTTGTGGTTTTGCTGCTCGGTTTTCAGAGCGTTAAGGTTAACAGTTCTTGTGTTGCTCTGTCAGTCGGCTCCCGCCTGGCATTTTCAGCCCTCTTCCTCCCATTTTTCCCTTTCCCCACCCCTTCCCTCTCCGTGTACCTAAGGACTGGGTCATAAATCTCTTTGCCGCACTTCAACTCAGCCGTTAGAATTCTATTAGCTGTAAATATTCAATAAGGATCCTCACTTAGAGTCCCCTGTCCCTGTTATCAGACCTGGTCCAGCTACAATCGTTACACCCGCTTGTCTTTTACGGTTAAGTCAAACAACAGGAAGCGATTTATGGCTGGATGCTGACAATTTCCTCTTGAAAGGATGTATGTTACTTTTAGTACCCAACCCCAAAGAGGAGATGATAAAAGTGAAAAGGACAGAAGGAAAGTCCACATGAGTACATTTTGCATGGCTTGTACATTTTTCTGCTTCACTGGTAAAGCATAGCAACAGTTTCACAAATAATAAGTGCAGTGGAGTTCCTGCAAAGAGAAGCAATTAATCATACCATATTGTGACCAATGACTGCACTGTCAGAGTCATTAAAGGAGCCCGAGGGAAGGCTTTCCATGTTATCTCATGCTATAACAGAAGACTGCTTTGGCAGGGTCCTTTTGTTAAGTAAACACACATTAATCTCTCCACATGCACACACACGCTCACCCCGATGAACCCAGGTACCGGTAACCAGCGCCCTCGCTCTTCACTGGCCCCGCCCCCCCAGGCAGTTATTTAATGAGTTCTTTAATTCACTGTATTGTCTGTTAATGTCTCCATGGTTCTGCTCAGGTATACGCCTCAGGGAAGCCATGATAATTGTGCCCACTTCATCATCGATTTCAAGTCTGATGAATTGCCCTGGTTAAAACTCTTTTTTTCTTCTGTCTTCTCTGCTTTCTTCTGCTCTGCGTGTGGAAGACTGGGGTGAATGTTCTGCTGCCGGACGTCAACGGAAACATTCCCCTGGAATACGCCTCCGAGGGAACAGAGACGAGCTATATCCTCCGAAAACACCTGGAGGAAAATGGTAAAGCTCTGCGCCCCTCATTTGTTCTGCCTTGCGCAATGAGAGAAAGACCGCGAGGTAACATTGACATTCCACATTTCATTTATCATGAGCTCCATTAAAAGTGTGATTCAATGAAATGCAGTCGCCCAATTCCATTTTATCACAGACTTTCCAAAAGAAAACAATTAAACATAGTGAGGAAAAAGTAAATGTTTCATTTTCTTCATTTAGGAATTATAGGGATAGTGTTAATGGTTAATATGTCATACCGACTGTAAAACAGGAAGTGTGCATGCATGCGTGTGTGTGTGTGTGTGTGTTGTGTGTGTGTGTGTGTGTGTGTGTGTGTGAAGGTGAAGGTGAAGTACACCCACGGGCCTAATGATGGTGGATTGCGATTTGGGCACTTGTCTCCCACAGAGAACGGAGAAGGTCAACACAGGGGCTGTGAATAACCGAGATAAAAACACAGGAGAGTCGGAGGCACACAAAGACCAACGTGGTGGAGGCACAGACATTGAGTGACAGCGGGAGAGGCAGGGAAAAGTGCCAGAGAAATACAGAGAGACACGCAGAGAAAGGGGAACAGGAATCGTGTAGACAGAAACAGATGTAGACAATGATGGAGGGTCTTCCCTCATCTGTCTGCCATTGTCCTCGAGTTCAAGATTCTGAATGCAGACCGCTAACTCATCAAAGCTCAGACCACCCTACACACACACACACACACACACACACACACACACACACACACACACACACACACACACACAGTCTGACTCCTCAACCGCAGAATATTTTGAGACTTTTCTCTGCTTCTGTCTGCCAGCCCCTGTGGTGATCTCTCCCTCCTGTGTACCCTCCTGATACCCCCCCCCTTCATCACGCTGGGCTTTGCCGCCATGAAACACACTCTTACTCACACAGGCTCACTCTGTTGCTATAGCAACTTGGCTGTACACTCTCTATCCCCATCAGGTTTGTGGGAAAAAGACAGACTGTCCATGTGACTCTACATCAGGGAGAAAAAGGAATTCTTCTCATTGTCGCAGCCGAGTCATATACTGTTCATGTAATACTGGATTCCTCCAAGTATTGGCACTGTAGAGAATAAGAATTCTCTTCTGTTATAGTAATGTTCCTATGAGCATGTCTTAAAAAGCTACACACCCCTTGGCTCATAAGAAAAACTTATTGATTAGCTAATCCAACCAGTCTACCTGGAGAAGTCCCATTAGTTAATTCTCTAGACCTTATCCGAGTGAAATATAGATTGATTGATAATCAATCCACGCTATTACAGCAACCAAAGTCAGATATTATATGTGATTGCGGAGAAGTGCATCGACCTTCATAGTTTGGGATAGATGCCCTTGTAGACCACTGTTTGGCTGTGTTAGCCAAAGAGACAGCTACAGTAGCCTTGCTCTTTATGAGTATTGGATGACCCCTGATTTTATTTTATTGAAGTGTCATCCCCATCAGGATTACTTTTGGCCATCACTTGGTTTGCCAGACTTTGGTTTTAGCATTAGGTTTCCTGTGTGCTGTCAGATTGAGGGCGTTTTCTCTGCCAGTGTTGTACACACAGCCTCCCTTAAATTGCATACTCTGGTTGTGTTGGAATTCAGCACTGATGCTGCACAACCACTATCGGAGAGCACCATGCTGAACTCACGCTAAATCCTGTTGAGAGATTTAGTTCTGCTAAAGCTGGGGAATCTTTAAATGCAAAACGTGTCCGAACCTCGTTCTTGAATGTAACTCATCCCTACATGTTGTAAAACTCTGTAAACCAACTAGTTATCTTAAGTATAAGGTTTAAAGGATCATATCCACTTGCTGAGAGTTAAAATAAGATGATTGAGACCAGGATGTCACTGCCCCCGGCCAAGAAATAGTCCAGCACGTAACGCTCCATATAATGGCAAGTGAATCTTTCCACTTTTGTTTTTGTTCAGATTAAAAAACGTGTTAATTGGAGGTGTAGGCCAATTTCCTTTGGACACAGCCAAGCTAGCTGTTTTGGGTTTTTTTCGTGGGACTCCAGCTTTAATTTTAATGCACAGATATGTCATAGAACGTCTCCAAAATGTCATACTATTTCTTAAAGCATAACAACTAAATACTTACCGTAACATGTGGGTCTCAATCGTGCTTGTGTGTTTTTAGGTGTGGATGTGTCATCCATGCACGCCATGAAGATGCAGAGACAGAGCACCATGCTCTCTGATGTCAGGCAGCTTGTAGCGACAGGGGGAAGCGTCAACCAGCCCAATGATGACGGGGTCACACTGGTAAGTACGGTCACATGTTGTTGGCGTGTGTGCGTTGACCTTTCTCTTGCCCCTGGTCATGGTTTGTTCTCTTTTTTTATTAGTTTTTATTAGATTCTGTAGCTTCTTCTTTTTTCGCTGCCATAACTGCATCTCTTTTTCTCTCTCTCTCTCTGAAGCTCCACATAGCGTGTGCCAGTGGTTATAGAGAGGTGGTGTCTGTGCTGTTGGAGAGGGGAGCAGACCCTCATCCAGCTGACAACAACTTCTGGACCCCTCTCCACCTGGCTGCTAAATATGGACAGGTAACTCACAGCTGCTCAACAAAATGTCACAATGTCATTGACATTAATTAAGTAGTCCCCTAATTTCCACTCATCTAGATGCATTTATCGGATTGAATGAATTAAATAAGGAGGAAGTTATTGATGGATGAGTGCTTCCTCTGAGGAAGTTGCCTCCAGTTACCCTGCACACACTGATAAGCTGCTCTTTTTTGGCCTATTGATTCGGAACAGTCAAACTGCTGGCACAGGGCAGTACTACACATGCATTTGTTACAGCATTTTAGATTAGCAGTTTAATGGTCTCTCTTAGAGCGAAAGAGATTGATTTCCAGATGGAGCGGAGGTGAGTTGTTGGAGCGATGAGATCTGGTGGTTTGTGAGGGGTCCAGCTATGAAGGAAGGGAAGTGAACACGTTCAGATCTTGCTGACCCAACTGGATATGTAATTACATGTCTCTGCTGTGTGCTTGGGCTGCTGAAAAAGATAAAATATTTGGTATTTAGAGTCGCTCTTTACTTCTTTGGTTCATCTACCCTGAAGACATGTTTCACCCCCCTCTAGAGTGCGTTTTAAAACTTCCTGCAATCTTCTAAATGGAATAGTAACCTCCTTCTGTCGCTTTGTTTTTAAGACTTTCTGCATAAGGTGTGTGTGTGTGTGTGTGTGTGTGTGTGTGTGTGTGTGTGTGTGTGCAAAATGTGTAAGTGCATCTGACTTCAGAGTGGCATTCCAGAGGATTGGAGAATCGATTAGTTTCCCTTGCAGTGCTAAATCACCTCAGCCATCGGCTCTTTACTGGTGCCAGTGCTTTGCCTCCTGCATACCAACGACTCCCTGAGCCTTCTGAACACTCACTTCCTGTCACCGTTGCCTTTTTCTGACAGCGACATGTCAGTAGTCAGGATATTATGGGTTGAAGATGTGTGTATGCAGCCAACTAAATCACTGGTCCCACCATGAAGAGGCGTTGCTGATATGAGGCAGAAGCAAACTGTTGCCTGGAAACACTTGCTGACAACTGTAACACGAGCTGGAACATTAAACCCAAAGACCCCCGTCTGCAGTGTGACATACGCACTACACTGACCCTTTAAGAAGATACATGACCCTATTACTGCAGCTAATTAAGCCTCCCTCTCTGAGTCTTGTGATAAGTTGGACCCTGGCTCTTGGTGTCTTTGATTTGAATCTATTCTCTTCAAGATGTGTTCTCTTAAGGGAAGCATTTTTAATAGTTCTGTGTCGGGATTTTCAAACAAAAATGGCTGGATGTTAAAGTAGAGCCCTATGGGGGTTGGATTAATTAATTCAGTTTTCATTATGAAGGTACATGTGAAAGTTATGGCAATATAGTAACCACCTAAATCAGTTTCATTTTCTAAAGCTTTAAAGTTAATCTCAAGATATATTTTTTATAATCTTTTTTATTTTTTAAAGGAAATTTCATCTTTTACAAAAACCGACTTTGTCTATCTGAATATGCGTCAGCTATGAGGTGGCTCTGTCCCCGTGGAACCCAATGTGATGACCTTTTCCTGATCCTCCTGACCGATTAAAGAGTTAAGATCTTGTGGTGCTGCTGACATGTTGTCCATATTTATAGGGTGTGAGTACAGCTGACAGGTTTTGTGGGCAGAAGAGATGCTATAGAGTCATAGCCGAACAGCTGTTAATGTTCGTCACAGTCCGCTGAATGTGCTGAGCCACTCTCTTCCCTACTGCAGGCAATGCCTCTTACTCTGCTTTAGTACTAAGAAGTTCTACTACTTTGGAACGCTCCTTTAGAGTCACAGAGAACATTACACAATTTTTTTTTTCACAAGCTGAGTAGTTCTGCCTATGATGAATACAATCCTCTTGATGTGTAAAATCAGTGGAGTGTCCCTTTTATTGTTTTTATATTGTAGGTTTGTTCTTACTGAAGCGTCTCAGATGCCTTTTTGATGCAGTAAACTGTTAAGAATCGGTAACAATAGTTTGTAGTTAGTTTTACCAGCTGAGTTAACTTAGCCCAAGCATGATAATGTGGTTTCTTGCTGTTTAATATTCTCTATTCACAAGTGAATTGCAAAAATAGTGTAAATATGTTTTAGGTTTATTGGAAATCTTCCAGCTCAGTCTTTCAACTGTGCTTGTTGCATTGCAGCTAAATGTTGTCGTGCGGCCTAAATTACTTCTCACAAATATATTTTTAATTAAAGTCTACGTAGGGAGAAGGATGGGGTGGATGGTTGAGTCACATAGGACTTTCACCCAGGAGACGGATGTTTCGTGTCCCGTGTGAAAGCAAAAGTAATCGTACTTAATTCAACCCAAAACAAGAACTGAACATGACCAGGTAGTTTTGTTGCCTAAATCTTAGCGTAATTAAGAATACAGTTTCCAGCCAAAAGCGCCACAAGCAGTTAAAACTCTATAACGTTGAAATACACGTACCTAGACATGTTGATATGAAACATATTTCTGATTCAGAAAACTTTGAGATTCAACGTATTCATGGTTTGCAAAAACGTACAATGCCAAAGTTTTATTCTGGTGATTGGGTTGCGTAGAGAACAGCAGAAGGGGATGTGTTATGTTTGTTATTATCCTAGAATGCTCTGGTTGAGTAGGTTCTTGTGTTTAATTATCAGCCACAACAGTGTTATGCCATGTTTCTTACATTACTGTCGTATATTTCAAGCGACAGTGATGTTGGAGTGATGATGAAGGAATCTCCGCGGACACTGTTTTTGCTGGTATAATGAAGTTTATTACAAACAAGCAACATATGTCAAGACGGGCGTCATGACAACCCGGAGAGTCCCAAAGTCGAACAGAACTCTGCCCGTCGGGGCTCTCCCGATCACTTATATATGGATGTTGTTTACGCCCCAGACTTGAGGATAAAATGACGTCATAAACAGGGCCCCCAATGAAAGACATGTTTCGGACATAGGCATACATACTCCTCCATCCACCAGGCCAAAGAGCATTCTCTAGAGGGGGTACCTAACGAGTACCACATGTGTAACAACAGCAATGGATCCGACATTCCAAAGTCACGGGTCCCTTCACGTATGCTAGCCCCATGCGCCATCAGAGCAAAATACACCACATTACCAAGAAACTATGAAGATTCTTGTCCTGTGTCAATAAATAAAGTCACACTTGGTATTCACAGATCACATAGTGCAGCACTCATCTTGGATTCTTCACAGCTGATACTCCACAGAGTCAAAGAGGGGTGTTGACAGAGAGAATGCATAAAGAAGATGAAGGGGGCAATGAGAGGGAAAGGAGAACAAATCTGACTGACAGCTTAGACTAAAAGAAAAACCTTGACAGAACAATAGAGGACAAAGGTGACAGCCATCACACGTCACCGTGTGTAAAAATGAGCGTCGACAACTATGGGGTTCTTCCTCTGTGACGTGATGGAAGATAGGCTTATTATCGAAGGATCTCCTCAGTCAGGGGCAACGCTTGTACAAATCTGTCATGTGTGACATACATACGTTGTTTGTATCATCTGTTCAGTGTTCAAACTCCAGATCTGTGTCACAGTATATCCCACATTTACATCTATACATATACACTGTAGCAGTAAATGTGGGAATATCTCCTATTACCTGATCAAAAATCTGCTATGAAATGTTTTTTTTCTTTTCTTGCATTGATGGCTTGAAAGTTGCTGCAGTTAATAGTGCCCTAGAAATGTTTGATTTTTTTTCTGAGGATCTAATGAAAGTGGATGTGGGTGTTTCTCCCGTCTCTTACAGACAAGCATCGTTAGCCAGCTCCTGAGGCACAGAGCAAACCCGACTCTGTTGAACTGCAACCAAGACAAGCCCTCAGGTAACACATTAAGGCATTCACACAAATATGCACATGTGCACGTACACACACAAATGTTGCTGCTGGAATAGGCAAACATGTTTTTAGCAATCAAGAGTTAATGATGCAAAGATGCGGAGAAATGGATTTTGACTTATTCAGCTGCGAATGCATTAATAATCGCTGTGATAATATACAACACAGTCTCACACACACACACACACACACACACACACACACACACACACACACACACACACACACACAACACACTCGGTATACACAGTGCATGAGGTTTCGTCACAATCAGTCGCTGCTGAGCCTTTCTGTGCTCATCTGAGTGCATCTGCGAAAGAGAACTCATTTATTAATGAAAGAAACAAACATTAACACCTTACTCATGCCCATACACACATGCACTGATTAAAATGGGGTGTTTGCAGTAATCAAAAGAGGCTTGTGTGATTAATTTGCTAATGGGCATAAAGGTATCATCAAGAGACATTTATTCTTATTTTGTATTTTTTCTTAATACTTGAAGCTTACCAGATAAACAGAGGAGCTCTGAATGAAGGCTATTTGCACTGATATAGTGTGGGGCAAGTTGTGTGAATGTGGATGTCTAAGAGGATTCCGTTTTGATCGATAGGCCCACCAGTTAAGGGAAGACTTAATTGCCGATTATTGATTTGGATAATTAGTTGCAAATATGATACAGCTGCCATCTGAAAAATTATACCAACTCTTACTGTGTTATTTTTAGTTCTAGACCCCCATTAAATCATACCCTCTTAAATTACATCAAAGGTACCCATTGACCACCAGTGGTGCTATGGAGCAATGTTTTTGCTCTTGTTTCTACGAAACCATAGACAATGATGGTAGAAAGTGAGGGTGGCTCGATGCAGTTCACTGCTCCAATGCTCTCCGCTTTGGGGTAGAATGTTAGCAAAGTCAGGCTACAACCGTCCAGTGTAATCTGTCGTTAGGCTGATAGAACTGTGCTTGGTTCATATGACTGAACTATGAATAAAAATACTTTAATTTCGTTCGCTGTGTAGAAGTCGCGTTGGCTGTTAAACAGTATAATTTATTGTTTTGTGTTGGCAGATAAGTCTTATCTCAGCCCTAGTGTTGTGTTCTGCTTCACGAGGACGCAAGAATATGCTCACATTCCTGCCAGTTGCAGAGGGCGGTAATGCAACTTGTTGTACATGCAGGCCATAATACATGAAGAAGAAGATAAACAAATGAAACGCCTCAAACAGACTGGAAACATCTCATCAATTGCTAGCCAGGCCTGTATCTCAAATGAGAATGGAAAGGCATTCAGCACGTTTGTAAGGCCCTCTAAGATGCACACAATGCATTTCAATGAGAAATGTATATTAATATTAATGTTGGCTGATGATCCCAAACAATCCTCTAAATTCCCCTCACACACACACACACACACACACACACACACACACACACACACACACACACACACACACACACACACACACACACACACACACACACACACACACACACGCACGCACGCAGCAAGGGTGGAACTCTTTGCATCTTAAACCTGAACAGATCCGTTATAAAGCCATTCACTGAACCAGGCTGTGATGAAGGCAGTGTAGTCATTGTAAATGTGAGCGTGATACTGATGAAATGTGTCATATAGAAGGGCTTTGGGCTCCTCGCCATTGTGGAATAGAGTACTATGTCTGCCTCTAACCATTTACTCCCATGGCTTCATCACACCTCTGATTGCCTTACTCTGGCATTAATCAATAGCTCCTTCTCGCGTGTAGGCTTAGAAAAGATGTGAGACAAGCCCTCAGAGACTGAAACAATCCCCCTCTTTCTCACTTGAAGCCCCACATCCCTCCTTCAGCAGCCACATGACGAAGGAAAGCCAGAGCAAGAGATGGGAGTCTAGGGGGTTGTCAGTCAGACACAGATGAAGACAGGAAGAAGCCTCCCCCGTGCCCTGTTAGACCTCATTACAGATGGGGGATCTTATCTCCCCCTTCCTCTTAAGCACAGTTGGATGATCCACAGTGGGGTTCACATTGTGCACCAATGCAGGCTCATCCACACGGATTGTGAAGGAGGGTTGGCATGGTGAGAGACCCGTGAACAGAAAGGCGTACGTGGTTGTCTTAGAGTGTAGAGTAACAACAAGACAATATTACCAATATTATGCTATTATGTTTTTTTTTTTTTATTGATGGCACAGAATGGTGGTAAAAACTATTTTCACTTTCACCAGACATTTCCACGTCGGAGCCCATCGCTGATATGCTGCTGAATGCAGAGGAGAGCTGGCTGCAGAGACTAAGGGACCCCTCCGCTCCTCTACCCTCCACTGACCGACGCTATGATGGCGGTTCTCACGACCTCAACACTCCTATCAAGAACTTGTGGGTTAACAGTTTCATGAGCACAATTGTTATCTTATGGTTACTAGATACATTCTAAATACTGCCCTACCCCCACGCACACATTTTTCTCATCTCTTGCCCCAAATCTGCTTCCTGTCCATTTACCTACTGTGTCTTTTCCAACACCTTGCCTGTCTACGTATCACACAGGAACCCCCTGGGTCTCTCTATCTCTAAGCGGGACAGTCTGCTGGAGAAGTGTGCCATGTTCAGAGAGGCAGGTGGAGCGCTGAGCCGACAGCCCTCACAGGACAATGGCCTAGATGGCCCCTTTAGCTCTGGAGCCGGCAAACTGGAGCAGGTACCTTGTCGTCTTACAGCTCACGCACTATAAAAACACAGTAAGGCAGAGAGAGCATAGACAATCCCAAATGTCCTCACGAACAAATACTTCATATATTCAATTTGTTACTTTGCCTTGTTTTTATAAATGAAGAAGAGGCTTGACCACCAAAGAAAGCCAGCTCTGAACCAACCTTAAACTTTTTAAAAACTTAAAAACAAATTTAACTTGTTTTTGTAAAATTTCAAGCATAGCATTTTACGTCTGCTTTATCAGGCTCACTTTTTATCCTTAACATCACACAGTATGTAATAACTCTAGTGTTTTCATAGAAGTGTCTGAATAGACAAAGAGGTGGGAATCTGACAAATTATATTCAGCAATGATGATTGAAAAGTAATCAAGTGTGAACTAGTTAAGCAATATGTGCTATAAATGTCTTCAATAAAGTATATTTGAGACCCAACTAGATCTTCTCAAATGTAATGTTGGAAAATAGAGGAAATAAATTGGTGAAGAACAAAGTGCTGCAATATCTTTGGGCCTCAGGGGAATTTAACTGAAGACCACTGTCTCAGACTGTAAATTTGTCACGTAAAATACTCAGAATTAGTGTCAGCCTGATTGGTCTTCACTCTCAGCTTGCGCTTTCCTCAGGTCAAGCTGATGCCTCCCGCTCCCAATGACGACCTGGCATCCCTCAGCGAGCTGACCGACAGCAGCCTGCTCTACGAGATGCAGAAGCGCTTTGGAAACGACCAAATCTACGTAAGACTCCACTGTCATTGTGCCACTGAACCAGGAAGTCCCATTCAGCATTAAACATGCATAAAAACACAAAGCACACACAGAACAGAGAGAAATACACACACTCACTCACTCACTCACTCACTCACTCACTCACTCTCAGGCATAACTCGGCCGCTACAGTTGTTCATTTGTAGTGGAGTGTTGTGTTGTTCACGGTCTGGGGGTTTCAGAGTGTGATGTTTGGATCACATCACACCATCTTTATACCCATGAGCACCGCAGTGGGTTTCCCTCCAGCATATGTACATGTACAGTACTCTGTGTCTGAAGTATGAACAGTGCATTGCAAATACTGTATCTTCTCTCCTGAACAGTATTGTGCAGATAATATTTATATTTGTGACCTCTGACCCTTGACTACTTTTACAGCCAACGATTGCTGGTGAATAGTTTTTTTTCTGAATAACGTTAACTCTTTTTAGTCTGTAAACCCTTTTGTGTTTATTAGCTGAATTCCTTCCCCTCTCCGTTTTGGCCTGCTAGGGGTACATAATTCTCACACACACACACACACACACACACACACACACACACACACACACATACTTACACTGGTGACAATTGCAAAATCAATACCATTTAGATCGATTAGAAGATGAATCCATAACTATATTCAGGAGTAAAGTGCCTTAATCTCCAACAATTTGTCCATTTTACAGTCCTGTCATTTTCTCCCTTCCTTTTAAAACTGTAGTCTGGCCCATACTTCTCCATGGGGACTGAGCTCTATAAAGACTGGAACCAGATCAATGTGGAGCTATCTGGTGCACTCTCTTCTCTGTGAAGAAGCAGCAATAGTCTGTTATTATAGAAACCCAGATGGGCGACAGACAGTAGGGTTAGCCACAGCAGGGGACAACAGATAAGGGGATGACAATAAATGGCGGGAGAGCGGTGGATGAAGAAAAGAGAAATAATAAGAATTCAGAATAACGAGGGCTGGACTTGAGGTGCAGTCCAATTTGGAAGAAGAAAAGGTTAAAAGAAAGGACAAAGTGCAGCAATCATGGGGACATGGGAGCATGCCTGATCCAATTTTGCATAACTCCTCTGCCACGGAGGTGCACATGCTACAGTCATGAGTTATGCTCCATTCTGTTTATGGCAAATATATTCCTAAATAAAGCCTGGAATATGTAAAGATAAAGTTTTCAACATAGTGTCCATCTTCTCTAAAAGTGTTTGCTTAGAAATGAACAACGTACACTCTTCATGTTGCCAAATAAATACATTTCTTTGCGTTTCTGCCCTCCTTCACCTTCTTCTTTTTATACTTAAGGTATGACCTTATGCATTATAGAGGGAATTTCAAGAAAGAGGTGAACAAAGCAGACATGTGATGAAGGACAGAGAGAGGGAGAGGACAAAGGCGGTGAATGCTCCATATGTTCCCAGCAGGGTGGTCAGAGATGGGGCTTTGATGAGTGGTCTGCTGCCTTCTGCCAATATAGAGGGACCAGTGCGCCGCTAAACCCCTGAGGAGAGCAGCAAGGAACTGGGGAAGGATATGACTGAAGACACTGTCGTTTAATCTTGTGACATCCCCGTCAAAAATCCAGCCTTCCCCAGTCAGTGTTGAAGTTTAAAAAATAAGCTAAACTTTCAGTGTGAATTTTGCTCTGTGTCTGCAAGCAGTGGGAGTTTGTTCAAGTCATTAACCTTGAGCCATGGCCTAAGGACAGAGCAGCATGTTACAGAATGTCAGCAATGTCTGCGTTCTCCCAGGAGAAACAGAGCGTTGGCTTTCACACATCCTCCGGGGCTCTTAGTGAGAAACGGAGGACTAGCAGTTTAGTGGAAAGGGTCAGGAATCAAGAGTTGGTTCATTTTATCTAAATGGCCTCAGGGATTGTGTGTACGCGCCGTGGGAGGGCAGAATCATTTTTTTTTCTTCTTCTATTGGACAAAGGTTATTGCTGAGGTTATCGTCGGAGGTCCCTTCATGACCTTTCGCTGTCCTGAGATTACCATATTCTTATGGTAATAGAGATCGTCACTGCCATGAATTCTGATGTAAAAAGAAGGCTGGGACAGCACTTTTTTTTCCCAGTTCAGTGTTATCTTCAGACAGTCTGTCAGTAATTATAAACCAGCTTCAGCGTGATTGCATGTCAAAATGGTCAACCTCACAGCCAAAATATAAATGTCTTACATAGTTAGATTCACGAAGGTGTGTTTTTTCTTTCCTTTTGTAGACTTACATTGGACACATCCTCCTGCTGGTCAATCCAAACAAAGAGCTGCCCATCTACTCCACTTTGGTAAGCAGGTATTTAAATGACCTCTATTTCACAAAGGCTTACATTATATGCCGAGCTTTCTCTCTTAATATTTCATTTGCAGGTCTATGTGCCATGATCCATTCTGAAAACATGTGGCTTTACATTTGATAGGCTATGCATTTTACATGCAAAAGCATATTTTAAAGGAGGCATGTTTGCTGTATAATAAGCAGGACATGAACAGATGAAATGGACCTTGTGGTTGATAAATAATGCAGTCTTCCTGTCAATGATACACAGCACAAGGCTGACTCTGCAAAGGAAGAGAAGTATCCAGTTTAGCTAATGCACACACACACACGCGCGCGCACAAAGACATACTTTATTATGCTACCTCACCGCTTTAAAGAATACATTTTAAAAACACTATCTCTAGTGATGAAAAGCAGCACTTTGAATCTTTGCAACAGCTAAAGGAGTCGATGAATGACTTTTTATACATCATTTGTTTAACTTTGTGATATCAATCAACAACACTGTTTCACCTTATTTATAGCAGTGGATAACTCATTTTGAAATGGCTGAATTAATGCCAGCTTAGTGCTTGCCCATGTGGACCCAGGAGGGCTTGGATGGAGGGGGAGACATCTTCTCCTGCCATGACAGAATGATGCCAAGCCCCCTCTGGCTGTCCCATTCCTGCCTGCGTCTGGATTCACTCCAGGCGTCCTCACTCGACTGAGAGGATGTGTGGACGAGCGGGGAGGAGCCAGCGTGAGAAGGACATATGTCACAACATGTGTGATCTGCTGGCCGTCTGTCACCCCCCCTCTGGTCTGGTGGTCCACAGACCATCCTCCTTTCCTTTTCCACAGACACCAATGCAGTACAGGCACACATCTTCTGGACTTGTTGTGACAAGAGGGCGTCATATCACAGTTCAGTAAGACAGACAATGGAGGACATCCTGTCTGTCTTTCTTAGGCATACATTCTGCAACATTTAAACTATAGTTTTTTTTTGTAAAACTAAACTGAGAAACAAAACTATCCAGATCAGAACCTCCATTAAAAAGTTTGAAGTGCAGAATCTGAGTAACCTTCTCCAAACACTTCAGTGGACTACAGTCGTGTCAACATTTTCAAACCATAGTTGAGACTAATTGTTCAAAGTGCTAATGGTTATTAAAAAATGTGGGTCTCCAGAGTGTAACTTTTTAAGGCAACAATTACAGTGTTCCACGAAACTGAAAGCTCCTGACAGCTGATCAAATATAGAACATAGAATATACTGTATATACAGAATTTTTGCAGGTGATACTTTATGCCCCACCATACTGTTGTACCCCTGAAACGATGGAGGAAGAGGGACGCTTGTTACTTTTTTTTCTATTGCAATGACATGGCCTTGAATTGAGCTGTAATGCATTTGCTGGCTTCCTTATGTACTCAAACTCTAGGAATGCAGAGGTTGTACACAGTGGGGTTTCACTTTTCAGCGAACACTTTATCCTCTGTGTTGCTCAGCCCATGCGTGTATCCATGTTACATACGGTTGTAATCCAATGTGTTGGCGGACTCTACCTGTCTTTCTCTCACAGGTGAGTCAGTTGTACCTGAGCTCCACGGGTCGTCTGTGCTCCTCCCTGCCACCTCACATCTTCTCCTCTGCAGAGAGAGCTTACCACATGATGCTGCAGGAGAGACGCCCGCAGTGTTTCATTTTGAGGTACACGCGCCTCCCTCAACGCACACACACACTGAACTCTCTGCCTCGGGATTACGAGACAAAAATCTCAACGGAGCGAAATAATTGTGCAAATTATAGTGACGTTCAGCTGGCCACCTGGTTGGTCCACACCCCTCACTGCCTCACACCTGTTAAACAGTCCCTGAGGGATTAATAGCGCTCAGCCTGAGCTGAGCTGTGGACCTGTTCAATGTTCTCGCAGAGATGGAGGTTCGCTGGAAGCGCTGAAGCGTCTTGCTCTTTGTCCTCGGCCGGACGCAGGCAGCTCCCTGATTGCAATTAAATCACGCTGCAGCTCTGCAGTGACATTCCCGCTGAGTTGTAACCAATCTGGCAGAGAGTTAATGTGCCCTGGCCACAGGCTATCCATCTCATTCACACAAACACACACATGCGAGGACATTGTACAACGCATTCTCATGTACACACCCCTTTTTCCTTCCTTCTTTCCCCGCTGCACTTTATTCCTCCTTTTCCTGTTTCTCTCTTTCACACTTTCTTGTTCGTTCACGTTTCCTCTTTATTTCCTTGCACACGCACAAAAGAACACGCGTACACGCAGACCCCCGACACATTTACAGGCAATCGGACGCCATTATCCCCCGAAGCTAGTGTTCTGACAAAATGCCCTTGAAATCTAATAAAAAAACTGGTAAATGAAAAGACTGGAAAGGCCTTTGGACTTTGCACTCAGCATGGCTGTAAGTAGGAAATCTAGTAACACATTTATACACGCAGACAAATGGCGCAGCACAGCACACTGCGGTCATTAGTGAGGGCTTCTGACCTTCTGAAGCCATCTGCTTGCTGCTACTATGTCTCAACTCTCTGCACATCGGTGAGTGTCAGAGCATGTACTGTAACGGTACCTTATGTCAGATTTAATATCCGCTCAATGCTATTAATTAATTAATTAAAAACAGGCACTCACGGCCAGATAAATTGTGGCTGTAACAGCGTGTAGAAAGTGGGGATCAATGGAGCAACGTTAGTTGAGTAAGACAGAAGGAGTATATTGTGATTTTGATGGGTGGGGCTTCCTGAAGGGGTGATGTCAGGTAGGTGGAGACATGTAACCGAGGTGACACCCTGATGACTAATGCATTACGCATATTCTTCTGAGACGCATCTAGAGAATGGCAACACACACAGATGCTTGATTTTTTTTTTTTACTGATATGTTTGCTTTTTACTCTTGGTGTCGAGCTTTCCTTATTAGCAGCCTTTTAATTTTATTAGTTTTGCTTGCCCATCATCCAGATGGTAATTGTTATGCAGATGTTGCAGTACAAGGTAGAAAAGAGTACAATTATAAAGATTGTTATACAAAATAGCACTAAAGGTACAAAGTGCTACATGATAATGTTGTACCCCATCACTTATGTTGGAAGCACTTAAGGAAGTATCTCTTAATGTCTATTATGAAGGAATTATCACAGCAAGGTAGCAAAACTTGTCAAATTATGAACCTATCTTTTCAGACATAAAACATTATAGGCAATGACGACAAGTAAAGCAATAATGGCATCACCTAAGGACATTAAATCAGCATTTTCTTTCTGTCTCTCTAGTGGTGAAAGTGGTTCTGGGAAAACGGAGGCCTGTAAGCACATAGTGAGACACCTGACAGCCCGCTCCAGCCCCAAAGGCTTTGCGCTGGAGCCCAGAATGAAACATGTAAGTCTGGTCCTGATACTCTTTTTTCATTTTACACTTCAAACAGTCACCGGGTGTCCTGGAGGCTTTAAATGGCTAAGGAATATGTGATGTAACCGCACTGTCCTGGGCATGAGTCTTGAATCCTTTGTTGCTCTCATGCTCTTATGTCTTTACTTTGGATTTGCAAAAAGGCTAGAAAAATAATGTTTCAAATTCACTGACTGAATCGTACATCCTTTCATCCTGTGCGCACGTCTTTACTGTGCTTATTGTTCCCTCTCGCATGTCATCTCTGATCAAAAATCAGATGACACACATTGTAGTGAGACAGTGGTCGTAGTTGCGTAAATGTATCCTGCTGTTCTTCTTGTTGCCGTGGTGGAGGAGAGAATGGACATATGGATTAGTCGACACAGTAAGGGGCTTTACTGGTAGTCTTTTTTTCTCTGCTCGATGAGCTGTTCATTTGTCAAAGACAGCATTTGAGCATTCAGACCCTTTGTTTTGATTGTGTCATCAATATTTCCATTAAGATGGCTTTATAGCTTACAATGCTGTTTCTTAAGAACAGAACCATTTGGCCGGTATTCTTAGGGGGCAGTCCATCTGTCTTACACTTTACAGCCTAATGAAGGAATATTGATTTAAAAAAATGATAGTAGAGTACAATAGGATGCCAAATACCCATATCCGCTACATGGCACATTTTCCAGTAAGAGAGGCTACAATTTTCTTACAAGGCATTTAAGGTCAGAATTAAGGTTGGAGTTTAGTATCCTCTCGTCTTATATATGAACAAGAAAGAAAGCACTTGCATTACTGCCTCTTCGTGTATTCCCCATTGTGTAGATGTTGACATGTCCGTGGCTTTTAACACATGATTCACTGCTCTATCAAAAGAGTCTATCAGTCTGGTAACAAAGCATTGTGTAGCCAGGGATTGCAAATGACGTGTTTCTGATGAAGTCATCGTTATGTAGTCGATATCTGGGTCAGCTCTCTCTGATCATCCTAGGACACATAAAACACTGGGTTCCTATATAACGGGTGCGTATTGACATCTAGTGGTGGAAAGTGGAATCTTTGATTCAGGTGTAGAGATACGAGAGAGATACTTTGTCTCATACAGGATATTCCAAATCACTGTTAACATTTCCTCTGGTTTCACAAAATATGCAGGTTAACTGCATTCTGGAGGCCTTCGGTCATGCAAAGACTCTGAGGAACAACAACTCAAGCCGCTTTATCAAGTTGTTAACCATCCAATACTGTGACAAGAGGAGGACACTGCTCAGAGGTAACTTACATTTCTATCAATGGAAATTGATTGATGGTATTGACTGTATTTCCCATAAGAGACAATAGTAGGATGAAATGCTGATAAGTGTCAAAACATTGTTCCTAATTCTTCAAAATGTCTATATTCTGGTTTAAGTTTTCTAGAGTTGGCATAACATGTTTCCTTAAATGATTCCACACATTTTCTTTCTTTATTATTTAATTAAATCAAATATTTGTTGCCAAAATAAGGGAGCAAATAGTCATTGTTTTCAAAGTCTGGATTGCTACTTTATAACGATAGTACAGAGATCTTTGACATAAACCTTACAGGATTCACACTATATCTAAGGCACAGAACTACTATGTGATGACTTGCTATGGGATCAGGTACTCAACAGTGAACACCAGCAGGGGGCAGTAAAAGCCCACGACACCGTTGCAATTTGAGCTCCATTATTTAAAGTCCTGTTTACCTTATTTTACCCCAGTTAGTTTTATCAGAGAGCACCCATTGAATGTTCAGTACTACTACTATCATCTGATGAAATGTAATGTACCCACATGTTATTGAAGTATTAAACAAATCTGATGTTTAAGCCCGTGTGCATACCCACATGCTGGAGAAGTCTCGCCTGGTCCACCTGCCTCCTCACCAACACAGCTTCAACATCTTTTATTTGATGGCTGAAGGCCTGTCGCCTGAGGAGAACAGCGCTCTTTACCTCAACAATGTCCTGGCTCATAGGTTAGTGTCTGTCAGCTGCCGTATGTATATTATACATATATATATACATATATACATATATATATTTCTGTCCTTACTCCAGGTATCTTAGTGGAGGACTTCTAGGGGAGAACCCTCCAGTAGCTACAGCCTCTACCCAGAGCAGGGAACGCCTCGCAGCCGTCAAACAAGCCCTGCGAGCCCTGGGCTTTAACAAGCAGGTATCGATTGGAACTGCATACGGCTTCTGTTATTGTTACTGTTTATTCAAAGGTTATCGACAGCAGGGATCATTCAAAGTGTTGATGTTACAGACCCTGAAGTAGCCACGTATGAGGTCATCAATGACATTTCAAACCAGGTTTTGGAGTCTGTAAGTTTGCCTGAGTCCAGGGGCTGGATCCTCCAAATGATGCGTCTCTAACCTCACAGACAACAAAACTACTGACCCATTCTATGAGATTTTATTCAATTTGTAAAGTCAGAAATTGCAAAATGTATGACTAGAATGTTATCTACGAATGTTAATACCTGGTAAATAATGTCACGGTCTAAAGTATTTTTTTCAAATCAAAGAGGATTGATCCATTAAGCAATTGACCACTGCATAATGGATTGCAGGAGACTGAGTGATGGAAAGGACACAACGGTGTGTCCTCGCACTTCAGGCACAAGAAGTATTTGAAATGAGACGGGCATCATCGGTTTCTAATGACATATTTGGCCTAGATATTTTGATCTCCTAGGATTGGGACTCATTTTCTATTATCCATCCAAAGATCATATGACAACATTGATTTATGCCTGCTGCGTGCATGTAGTGTGCTACAGTGTGTGGTACAGTCCGTCCTGTGCGCCACCAGCTGTGTTCCCAGCCCATTATCAGATTCTATTCTTAGATTCCCAGTCAGCATCTGTCAGCAGTGTGACCACCATCTCACCTTTTAATCCAGCAGCAGTCAATACACGCAGGCATGGCCTAAGGGACAGGGGGATAGAGCGATAGATAGGCTTATATCAGAGGGCACTCGTGTCCACTGGATAAGGGAGAGAGTCCAAGGGACAGAAAAAGCAGCGGGGGGGTAAGAGTGGAAGTGATAGACCACCCATTGGTCTCTGTCTAAGTCTAATCAGGGGAAGACTCCCAGTCCAGACCCAAAGGTCATTCGTCATTAACGCTCCCTATCGTTCCTTTTCTCTCCCTTGTGCCCTCGCTCCCTTTCTTCTCCCTTTCTAAGCAGGGGGAGTCTGTCTGTGTATAGAGTGTCAGACAGAGACTAATGCTTGTGTTTATCTCCCAGATATCAGCTCCAATATCCTGCCTTGAGAGAGTGCATACACAGACACACACACCCACAAGCACACACCCTCAAACTCGAGCATCCCCCTCTCAGAGATTCAGAGCAGTGGGTAATGGGGTATACCATTAAGTGTCCTCTACTCAAGGGCAGAGAGGAAGGGAGAGTGGGACGGAGCAAAAGAAGTGTGTGAATGAAGAGAGGAGGGTTGATGCATCGTTAAAAAGCGTTGGATTTTCTATTTGTGTATTTCTTTATTTCATGGCATTTGTAAACTTTAAGATAAATATAGTATATCGCCAGTCCCAAGGTTAGATTTCGGATCATGAAAACTGTCCTCAGCATTTCATGTAGTGCATGTTGGTATTACGCAGTGGAAAAAGGGAAATTCATGTTTTTGAAAGCTTTTACTAATTTCCAACTTATAATAACATAAAGGTTTCCTCTCTAACTCCCCACTCTTTTCTCTCTCTCTGCCAGGAGATCGACTCAGTCTTTATGCTGCTATCTGCTGTGCTCCATATTGGGGACCTACGTTTCACTGCATTGACGGATGCCGGTACAGCCTTCCCTTCTGACCTGCAGCTGCTAGAGAGAGGTCAGTGCCCTCCGTCACATGACCGGGGTCACATTTCCACCCTGTGTGGAGGTGGGGTGGGGCAGGAAGGAGGGGTGCATCACACCCACTCATCGTGTTTACCTCGTCGTCATCGCTCCTCCCTTTCTCTGTATCTTGGATCTCTGCTTGGCAGCTTGCCCGCACGAGCTAGAGGCCAGACAGTCACCTGTTTGGTAAGCCGCATTTTCTGCTGAAACGCAACCACGGTGAGGAGAGATCCCTCTTAAAGCCGCTATTGGTGTGTCTCTTTTTCTCTCTTTCTATCTCCCTCATTATGCAAGCGCTACATTTGATCCTGTGACCCCTGACCTTAGTGAGATGGTAAACAAACAACATCAGCGCCTGAACGGGAAAGAGCCCGTCGTTGTCAGGGAGATGTGAGGTCATGGCTAGTGATGGGAGCAAAGGGATTCTGGGTTGCTGTCACCGGTTTCTGCTGCTTGTTTATGGGTTCTGCTCAGAAATCCACTGATGACTTATTGCTGCCGGCTCTACTGATCGATTAGGTTGGAGTGATCTGAAGCGGGGCTCAGCTTGTTGCGCTGGCAGCGGGATGTTGTCCTCAGAGTAGGGAAGAGCACATTTATTTTTAGGATGTTATCAGAGCTACCTTTCTGACATCCATCATTTTAAATGAGTAATGCTGTTATTTTGGATGTTTTTCATCCTGTCATCACGTCACTGTCAGTTATTCTGACGGTTTCTTTCTCTCTCTTCCTCTTCCGATCTTCCTCTGCACAGTTGCTGGATTGCTGCAGGTGTGCTCCAGTGACTTAAGCACCGCCCTCACCTCTGACGTCCAGTACTTCAAAGGTATCCACTCACCAGCCTTCGTCGTCACTAGGCCCTCCCTATTCCACATGCCTAAGCAGATTCAGTCTGTCACTATGATTATCCTCGGATTAATCTTTACGGCAAAGACATTTAGAATACATGTACAGGAAAAACCTGAACCCTGTTTAAGTTATAAATGCATCTTTTAATAATAAGGATTTACGAAGGAAACTTACATTTCTGCACCATACTTCATACTTACATTCTATCACTGTGCTATCAACATGATCATCAAGACATTTTGTTGCAATGTCCTTTTTGTGTCAGGTGACGTGATCACTAGGGGCCACACAGTGGAGATGTCAGAGCAGTACAGAGACCAGCTTGCGAAGGTCATCTATGGACGCCTCTTCAGCTATCTGGTCAACAGTACCAACGACTACCTACAGGGACAAGACGACAGCATTGGGTATAGCTGTGTGTGTGTATGCGTGCGTGTGTGTGTGTGTGTGTACGTGTGTGTGTCTGTGTTTATGCCCACAGGTTTCTGTTTTCCCCTGTGTTTACCGCCAAAATAATTTATTTAGAAGCCCAGGCTGCTGATAACAAACGGCACCAATGTAATGTATCTGTCATCACACGGTGTCTCTCGCTTAGGGCCTCTGGAGTGACAACACTGATATTGTGACAGACACATAGTTTAGAGTGAAGGTTTGTAATAGTTTACATTGCATAACATGCAGAGATAGGTATTTACACTGAAATGAAAAATACTGAACAACAAGGTAGAGGACACACCCAAGGTTTCTGTGAAGGTCTTGCGCACAACAACTTAAACACGCACACGCACACGCACACACACACACACACACACACACACACACACACACACACACACACACACTCTTAAATGGAGGCCAATGGATCCTATGTGGTGTTGATGTTGTGAGGTCTTATCACACTCTGTCAGATAACCGATGCTCCATCTTCTGGAATGTGTTTGTGCTTTGCCTTGTTTACACACCAACCACACAACATAATTTATTTGTCAACCACACTACTTACTACTAGCACACCCTCTTCAGGTGAGTTATTGCACACACACAAACATGATAATTCCTGTCAGAGTGACGCATGCAAGCAAACAAGTCCTCACGTTGATCCTGGAGTTAAAGTGGTCATACGTAATACATTTGCTCTCTATCTGTTCATGTCTTCTAGTGAACCTGCCTTGGAAATTGGGATTTTGGACATCTTTGGGTTTGAAGAAGTTCAGAGGAATGGATTTGAGCAGGTGAGACAATGCCTACTCTTATTAGATTTCAGTCAATCCCAAAGATGTGCATCAATGTTGTCTCCCGCTTTCCCTCAAGCTGACACATTTCTTCTCCTAATCAAGCCAAATGCATTCATGACATTCCCTGATTAACATCATTGGCTTAGAAGGCCACCCTGAGCTATTGAAATTTCTCTGAATAGTGTGTGGTTTTGTAGTTTCAAACAGATCTTAATCAAATTGTGAAAATATTTGGGACTGTTATCTATTTTAGCCGAGACATTTCAGTCTGTAATTGTAATGAATGAGATGAGGTCTGTGACCGACTGTGGCGTGACTTTCAGCTGTCCTTAAATGAACTGAGGGCTGTCACAAAGGCTCCTCTGTGTGTGAGATGTCAGAGTAATGGGCTGCTTCAAACCAGTGTGTGTGAATCTTATTTTTACATGAATTAGTATATTTTTGGGGTCACGATACAAATCATTATTGATTCTTTTTTCAGAATCAAATCTTGTTCCAATGAAGTTGGTCCCAACTGTTTTTCTACAAAGGATTGTACGTAAGTTGGGACCAACTTCATTGGAACAAGATTAGCACCTTAGCCACTGCCATCAGTGTATGAATGGGTGAATGATGTCATGCAGTGTTAAAGCGCTTTGAGTGGTCCGAAGACTAGAAAAGTGTTATACAAGTACAGGTCCATTCCATTCCATCCACCTACATTGTTCACATCATTGAAAAAAAACAAAATTACCAAAATGATTTCAAAGTAAAGAAATTCTTTGTCAAGTGCTGTGGTCATATAGTAATATCATTTGCCAGTTATGTTTGATAATCAGCATTCTGGCTAAAAACATGAGTAAATTCATGTTGTATTAGAGCTCAGTGCACAACAGTGGGAGCCTGGAAATAGCAAAACAAAAAAGCTCCTTCTTCTTAGAGAGGTTGTTAAATCCGGACTGGCTGACTTAGTTTCTCCTTCTCCATGGCATCATACAGAAGCTACAGGAGACTGCACTCTGTGCCAAGTAGTATATTTAGAGAATTGAAGGCGCAATTAAATTTTTAACAAACAGGACTTTTTTTTTTTTTATTTGATTCATAAAGAATAGGAATCTTGACTTTCTTTCTGTTCTTTTCTTTCCTTCTTTCTTTTCTTTTCTTGGATGAGCATGTGTGCAGTGCTTGGTTGTTTTCATCATGTCGGTGTGTGTGATTACATCGCATAGTATACAGAGTACAACATGTGCAGCTCTCTACAGCTCACTTGTTATGGGCTGTAAATCTGTCATGTGCTCATCAAGCATCCACTGTTAATATCCTAGACCATTCTAAGCAGACAAGTAAAGACTGTATATCACCAAACACAAACACACAGTGTGTGTGTTGTCTTAAGGTGTAACTCATAGTGCACAAGAGGCAAAGTGCTTATTCCTTCTACTCAGAGCTAACGTTTCCTCCCTCAGGAACTCCCAAAGTGTGTTTGTCTTTGCTTACATGCGTGTGTATGACTTTGGTTTTCATGTGTGTATGACACTCAGATGTCAATGGTCTTAGTCTTCCTCTGGATATTCTCTAATTTTAGTGGAAGCGAGGGATTGCGTGACCTTTCCCCCTCAGGTCACGGAGAGTGCAAGTGCCAGAAGGGAAGAGAGGGGAGGAGGCTAACAAAATAGGAGAAACAAAGAGACACTATCTCTGGCAGGCGGTGGCATTGCCCACCTCTTTCTCCCAGACATCTCCTCCATTGTTGATGCTCAGCTGCATTTTTTTTTAATATCAGCCTGTTCAAATCACATGCATTACCCACCACCCACACCAGAGGAAGCGGAGGAGAAGCACGGTCTGGATAAACAAACTCGATGATCTTTTAAAGTAGCTGTGGCACATCAGTGACAAACAAGCACTCACACTCTGACATGTTTGTACACACACGCAGATCCGTACAAGGGCAGGCTCCACATGCGCAGCGTGATCAGGGTCATTAGGGCTTGTTAATTAGAGCTGTGTTTGTCAGGGGTGTGTTGTACCTGCTCAGCACTTTGCTAATGAGCTAACTCAATCAACCACCTGCTGGGACTAAGCCTTTCATGTACTAGACTAGCTTGAAGACAAAGAATAGACAAACACTGATGAGAGAAAACGGGACCATGGAGGCCACAGCGCAACACACCTCCAGATCAGCACTTCTCAATCAGCGAGCCGTGACACAAAATGTGGGTCATGTTGTGATTGTTCTGATTCAATCGCATGACAGTGCCCAAAGAGAATCAGTGAGTGGATAAATGAATGGTAAATAACATTACCACAAAGCTAAGGGCTGCAAGGCTTTACTTGAGCACTGAATACAACATGATTATTTTCCTTTTCACTTGATTTGTGAGTGAGTCATTATTACCTGACCTCCAAGATTATTGTTCTTATCACATGGCTGCATCGGCCTGGCATCTGTTTTTGTGTCTAGTGGCATGCCGTTAGACTACAAAGAAAAGATGCGTGGGTTGAAAACGGGGACAGGGACTCACTGAAGTACAAGAATGACAAGTTCATTCCTCGACTACAACACTGTAAGACTTTTTTTGTGTTCCACTTTTGGGTTCAGGAGAAGTTTAAACAGGCCTGCTGCTGCAGAACGCTGTCCTGTGTTGTTCCACTTCATATTCTGTGTTCCTTCTCATTACATCAATGTGACAAGTCACACTTGAGTTTTTCCCCCCAGTGCTCCACACGCACACACCAGACACGCCAGACAAACCCTCATTCGATTGACTCCTGTGCTGTGATTGGTTGACTGCTGGGAGAGTTCATGTGTCCCAGCAGAAACACTTTGACCATATTATAATGGACTGGAATAAAGGCCCTACATAGTGACATCTATTACTATGTATACTATTGCACGTGATGTCCCTTCAAACACCTCTGGGGCCTGGTGTGTTTATACGAGTAGTCAGTTCAATTATGCCCCATTGACTTCCCCGTTGGTGCCACAGCAGGTTGTGTTCCAGATTGTGTTTGTGCATTTATTTGCTTCAAAACTAAAACATACAGCTTTGTGTCCCTGAAGAGGAATTTCATACCATGTGCACCGAAGTGTGAGTTCACAGGTTGATGTGTGCGTTGTGTGCATTCCAGCTGTGCGTGAACATGACCAACGAGCGGCTCAGGCAGTACGTCTCTGAGGTGCTATTCCAGCAGGAGCAGTCTGAGTGTCTGCAGGAGGGCATCGCCATGGAGACCCCTCGCTCCCTCGGCAACCAGCCAGCCGTTCTGGACTTCTTTCTTCAGGTACTGTACGCCACTTCTTTAGACCAGTCCGGTCCAGTTTGGTGTGTCATGATGTAATTCAACATTGCAAGCCCAACACAAAGCTTTTAACTCACACGGATCAAATTCACACTTTCATCACTTTTTTTTTTTTCAAAGTTGGAAACGGTTTCAGCTAATTAATAGCTGTTTAATTCTTCTTCTTTTTTAGTTTAATTTAAAGGTATACATACAACAAAAATGTGACATACATAAAGACTGGTTGCGTAAAAAATAAAACTCAAACTGGATTATTATTGTTAAGATGTTTACAATATAATTGCAACTTGCCCGTTGTTCAACCTTTGTTGCATGTTACCCTTTCACCCCATGTTTCCTGTCTGCCTACAATCTCTATCACTAATGACCAAAATGCCCCAAAAACAGTTATTTAAAATCAGAGGGATAGCTACACCCTGTAGGGATCAATAAAAGTGTCATAATGAAAATAATTTATTACTCTTATTATCAAGAGTTCTTTTGTAAACATGACTGACATAAATAACTTGAGCGTCTGTTTGTTCGTTCTCCAGAAGCCTCAGGGATTGCTGTGCGTGTTAGATGAGGAGAGCCAGAGCCTGCGGCCGGCAGAGCAGGCTCTGTACAAGAGGCTGTCAACCCAGCTGGACTCCAATCCGACTCAAGGTCTCTCTCTCACAACCAAGGATGGCAACGGAAACCCACCGCCCAAAGACCAGGGCCCAGCATTCACCGTCAGCCACTATGCCGGACAGGTCTGTCTGTATTACAGAAACATGTATACATGTATTTAAAGGTGGTAGGGCTGCGTAGTATAACATGAAATCTATCACGACTCATTGTGTCACGGACCTCTAAAAGCCCACCATAAATCATCAACCTTAATCACAACTTAATAGAACAATAATTCAGTTTAGCACAGTTCTCACTAACAAACCAGCGGTCGCTATGTCGAAGAAGTTACCAAGTTGAGCCCCTGTGCTCCACTGCTAAAATCTAAAATCTTAGCACAAACCATTATCATCCATTAGAACCATTATCATCTTTCCGAAAAAAACTAATATATAACTAATTCACTGAATGACCCATTATTATCTTTCCCAAAAAACTAATATATAACTAATTCACTGAATGTTGGGTCTAAACTCTGTGTAACAATTACATTTCCTTACAAATAAGGAATGAGTTGTGCGTGTGTATTCAATAAATAGGCTGCACCTGAAAAAAATGGAATCATAGTTTATTCATCTATTCAAGCACTATGCAGTGGAAAGGGTCATTGGCCACCCCACTTTACAATCCTGGCTTGATTTGGTGTGTAGTTGAGATCAAAATGAAGACTGAGTTTCTAAATGGCTGTGTTCCAAGCAAGGGTGCCAGAAGTAGGGGGGCTGGAAGCACTTTAGCCTCTGGCCCGATTTGGTGTGATCCCCTCGCAAGATGGTCTTTATTCAAAACTATTTTATATTGTATATAAGATTACATGCACTGTGTAAGTAAATGTCCATGTATGATTTGTTTTTCCACCAGATTTCATATGATCTCACAGGATCACTCACGAGAAACAAGGACTCGCTTCCTCAGAACCTCCTGTTTACGATGAAGTGTAAGTACCCAATAAAAAACACACGTATGACCACATTGTGGCGTCAGAGCAAACTTAATCACAAAGATGCACTCTTGTCTAAACTACCAGCACACAGAACCACTCTTTGTCTAAAAGTGTGGTTGTTTTTCAGTATGTGTGTTTCATCCCATATGTGGCAGACAGCACCGTCTGTGTGTATATTGTCTATAGAAGGTGCCAGATGTGGGGTGTTGTGGTTAGCAGGACACAGGCCGTCGTTGTGTGACTGCCAGGCTCGCCTTGCATCCAGCAGCCTAATTGCTATAATTTCTCATGATGAGGCTAATCTTCTTAAGGCGAGCCCTTCACTCACACTTGGCTGTTGTCCCTCCCTCCAGCCGGCCGAGACGATGCGTCGTTGCCATTCAGCCGCACACATTAACATACGTACTGCATGGTTTCCTCAAACGGATGTCATCGCCTCCCTGCTGAAAGTTTAAGCCTTAAGCTAACAGGAGAGGAGAGGGATCTACGTAAGTCTATGTTCAGGTGGTGGCAATGATTGCTTTAAATGAAAAGACAACTACCCTTGGAGCTGTGTGTAGTTAAGTCCTTAAATGAGTCCAGGACTCGTGTTTGTTTGTCTTTGCTTGGTACGCCTACCTGCCGTCATCCTTTTCTCTCTCTCTCTCTCTCTCTCTCTCTCTCTCTCTCTCTCTCTCTCTCTCTCTCTCTCTCTCTCTCTCTCTCTCTCTCTCTCTCTCTCTCTCAGCCTTTCAGATGAGAACCACACGCCCACGTTCACACACATGTTGTTTGGCTCACTGAATGAGCTCATTGTTGTTGTGGACCGCTCCACGTGTTGGTCCACCCCCTCTTGTTGCCTGACTGATTGTTTACATGGAACCCAACTTTAAACCTCCTCCCCACACTTCTCCTCTGATTCTTCTATCCTTTCTTGTTTACATCATCCCCACTGTTCCTTCCTTCTTTCTTCCCGCCTTCCCTTCCTTCTTTGTCTTTCTGTCTTTCCTTAATTAATTCGTCTTTTCTTTCTTTCTTTCTTTTTCTTCATTCCACCTTTCCTTACTCCCCTCCACCCCCTCGTTTCCACCAATGCTGTTGCTTCTTTTTAATGTTTTTTTTCCCTCTCTTTCTCTGTCTCTGTATGGGATTTGTGCCCGGCAGCCAGTGAGAGTGTGTTACTGCAGCACCTCTTCCAGTCCAAGCTGACTCAGACTGGTTCTCTGGTGCCAGCAGCTCATGGCCGTACCGGGCTCAGGGGGCCTAAAGCTGCCCTGTTGCTCCACAGGGGGCCATCAGCCTCCCTCGTCACTGCCAACATTGTCCCCCAACAGTCCCGGAGGTGCTATGACCTTACCAAGGTACAGTACACTTCTCACAGCGTGGTGAGTATTAAATGATGTTGAAGGCCTTGTTCATTTTCTGGTTATTAAAAACATTCTCTCATTTGGTGGTTTACTCATACTAGCTTTTGAAACTAGAAAATTGAATAAAGGAATTGATGAGCTGAACAAATACGATCAGTGACAATCAGTCACAAGGTCTTTGTTCCAAGAGGCCTACTGACTGCTGTGCCGATCAATGGACACACAGCGATGGTAATTTTAGAAGAAAAAAACCCCAACAATCTAATTTAAGCTACTTCCCAACATAGTGCTATAGATATATATATAAACCTCTGGGAATTGGATTAGTTTCAGATAGAAACTACACACGCATGCAAACACATGCACACACAGTCATGTAATCACACACTTTTGATCTTTTTTTTTATGTTTAGAAAGCATATTGCATTGGTACACATGAGTAACTGGAAAGGCTTGCTACTTGTGTAACCTCTTGGGGGGTCCTCCCTGTCTCTGGCTCAGAGCCATCCAGAGAACAGGCTTACATTAGACTCCTTTCACCTCCCTGATCCGTCCCAGCAGCCTTATACGGTAACATTAGGCTACATTGCAGAACCACACCGAGTGTAGAGACCATTAATAACACAATAGAAGACAACAATAGTCTGAGTTGGACTGTAAAGCATATGAAAGTGAATAGTTTGGGATTGACAGAGAAGTGGTCTAATGTGGCTGGTTAGTGTGCTTTGCAAACATCCTGCAAAGAATCAACACAATTTGATTTTAAAGAGATTTTTTGATCTTTAATCAAAGCCACACGGCCTAATTTGATGTTCATATGTGATAATTATGTTGTAAAGGTTCCTTATTCCTCAGTAGCTTCTTGAAGTAAGTTGCAGATCTATCTCATGTTTTTCTCTCCATTATCTCTGTCTATTGCCAGATCTTGAAGAAGAAAGGCTCGAGCTCCTTCCTCCAAAGGCTCGAGCGCTGTGGGCCCATCACAGTGGCCGTCCAGCTGAGGGTAAGAATCACTCGACACACATTTGTAGTTTTTGACTGGATCAGGCCTAATTATAGGTCTCTGAGTTATAAACCATGATGTTTGGTGATTTTTTCCATAATAGCCATTAATGAGCATGTTGACTAATTGGTTAGCACTTGTGGAGTTTGAATGTCCTCTGCAAGGGGTTTCTCCCACACTAACGTCCTCCCACAGTGAAAATGTGTGCAGATCAGGTGATTGGACTCTAAATTGTCCATAGGTGTGAATGTGTTTGTCTGTCTGAATATGTTAGCCCTGTAATAGCCTAGCGTCCAGCTGACGGTGCCTCTTGCCCAATGCATGGATTTTGGAGTTCATTGAAGTCTCTCAGTCCATCTGCAAAATAGTAAAGAAATATGAACAAAAACTGAATCTTGATAAGCATACTGTTGAAGAAGTGTTTGTCATTAACCTAACAAGCACTTACTCCAGCACATATACAACAGCCCTCAACTGTGTGGGAAAAGTGAATATGCAAACTGTTTTGATGCCAATCAGCCAAAACCAGCATGTTCATTTTACCATTGTCTTTATTTTACTGAATACCTGTTCCCTACATAGAGTACCTGCAAGCATCCGGCTCAGATCTCAAATGAATACAAAGATTTGTTAATGAAACTTGAGGTTTTGTGTGAATTGAGTCCTCCTCTCAAGAAATCGCTGCGGGGGGTACTGTGATTTCATAACTATATAAAGCAACAATACTATTCAGTCAGAGGAAAGTAGTTCAGTGTCTGCTGGTGACGCAAAGGGGCTGAAATGTGGCTCAGAGAAGCAGTACCTTTGGCTTGAATGAAGCCAGTGTGTTGCACAATCAGAGTTGTGGGCTTGTGGTAGACGAGTCCCTCAGGGAAGGAGAGAGTGGGCTGAAGAATGATGCTGTACCAGGCCAAGCATGAAGCCCTCCACATGAATGAATGAACAATGAACAACTACCACTGTGTGCCGTGCGCACGCATTTGTGTGTGTACATGCGCGTGTTTGGAGGGAGTACAGCAATGTAAATGCTGGTCGTGACTTTCAAACGCGAGCGGAGAGGGGTTTATTGATCATTGTACCTAAGGGTAAGAGCCTAGACTGACGTCAGTTTGTGGCGGAAACACACATGTGAGCGTTTGCGTGCATGTGTGGGAATATGTGCGTGTCTGTGTGACCTTGGATGCAGCATCTGTGAATTCAGGCCTTGAAGACAAACTCTCTCACACTCGCACACCCTTCGAAAGGGCTCTTTGTGTTTCTGCTTTCTCCAAAGGCAAAAACAACCCCCAAAAAAATCAGACTGCTTTATCTCAAACACTACGTGATCTCACTCCGGTCGCTGTGTCTTGCAAATCAAAAACAAGAAGCTCCAGAGCCCTTCCTCTGTTGTTAATCAAAGCACTACATATTGCTCATTCTGTTATGATTGTAAAATTACTAGTTTTATTTTATCTCCTGTCCTTTTTTCCACTTTCAGAACTCGCTGTCAGAAGTGATCAGTAAGCTGCAGGCTTGCACTCCTCACTTTGTGGAGTGTGTGCGCCCAAACGCCAGTGGTCAGCCAGACAGTTTTGACAGCTTCCAAGTGTCTACCCAGCTGCAGTACATCGGGGTTCTCGAGATGGTGCGCATGATCCGTTATGGCTACCCTGTCCGCCTGTCCTTCCCAGGATTCCTCAGCAGGTCAGTGTCGGAGCATGTTGCATAATTAAGAGCGCAGTAACGGTCATAACTCATCCTCTGAAGCTATTGCTCTGTATGCTGATTCATTCCCTTCACAGCCTCCTCTTCTCGTTCAGCTTCGTCTATAAGGGATAGATCTTAAAGATGACGGATTCCTCTGCTTCCTCTCGCTGATCTCAGTTGTACAGATACATTACCCTCCCAGCAGGTCACCGTGTTCTCTGTCAGTTTATACGCAACTGGGCGAGCAGGTAAAAGTAAGCCGAAAGCCTGGCAGCATATTCCTCCTCTACATCTGAAAATAAATGCAAGGGCATTTACTGGACAGGATCATGTGCTCACATGCAGACTGACACATTAGCATTGACAAGTCACAGCAACCCTTGCTTTTAGAAGGACGACATGACCTTGAATGGCTTTTTTTAGAGTATAATGGGAGTCTATTGCAGCTGATGACTGCCACTATCACATTTCCCATGTCAGCCCGACACACACACATTAACCAGCCAGTTGTGTGTAATGTCTCCGTGCCCCCACACTTGAATGTCCATCATTATTTCTCTCCATCACCTCTTTTCATAATTCTTTCACCATGTTCCTGGCTTTCCTGCAAAGTGGTAGATCCCTGTTCCCGACTTAAACTGTGAATCCACGAATCCATCTCACTAGCTTTTTTTTCCCCCTGCATGTCCTTAATAGAATCTGTTGCTTTTCACTGTCATCTAGCTCTGTGAAGTCTGGGATTAACAAATCAAATTTCTTAAAGTATTCCACTCCAATATAAGAAAAAAATGAGACTGTCTCCCAGCCTCTCTCTCACTCTTTTTGATTATAAAGGGATCAAAATTAACATTCCTGCCAGATAATAGGGGAGAACAAAGCTGGTCACATGACCCACCAAAAAGTTTCCACTACCCTGCTGTATATATCATCACATCCCCCCCCCCCCCCCCCCCCACACACACACACACACACACACACACACACACACACACACACACACACACACACACACACACACATACATACATACATACACCTTGACACACACAAAATGTAGTTGTGTCTCACACATCATAAAAGATGAATGATCAAGATCAAGATCACTGTCTTACACAACAATGCTTGTCTTAACTTTAAATATATCATCGGTATTGAAGCATTTTACTACTTAAGAAAAAGCAAAGGATATAGCTCACACTCTTATTCTGTAAACTTAAGGGTTTCTGGTCACATTCCTTGTCCTGAATTAATTTTTCATAATAAAAGAAAGATAAGGCATTGTAGAGTATTGTGCAAAATCTGAATCAGAAACAAGTTTATTGGAGATTTTTACATACATAGGAATTTGTCTTGGTATTTTGGTGCATAACAGTCCAAATAGTCATAGTAAGAGAAAAGAAAAAACAAGTACTGCAAGAGTGAAGAATCTAAATATAGAATAGAAACTTACAATAAAGATTCTTAAAAATATATGTGTTCAAATAAAAAGAACTGCACCGTGGTTAAACAAAGAGGATGAACTGTGCAAAATATACAACAAAATGTGCAATTGTTCACAGCATGAAGAATATGTGCAAAAATTATAACCCATGGGGTGTTGTTGAAGTGTACTGCATTCATTGTCTGACACTTAATATTACCTGGTCAAGTGAAATAGATCATTGAAACTCATATATAATAGATTTTCATGAGAGAAAACCTGAACAGGGAATTGAATCTGGAGAACAATATCAAATGGGGAAGTGAATCCAATATAGATTGTAGTGTTGTCTGTCTATAAGCATCTGCCAGCTCCTTTGTGTTTTTTATTGATATACCTTGTAGAGGCAACACTCCCGTTGTTCAAACTGTAATTGAAAGATTCCTGGTGAGGGTTTTTGAAAGCTATTTGTTAAGCCGTGTGCCTGTGTGTCATATACATTTAGGCAGCGATGGGTGTCTAAAAGGGCCAGCTTTTCGCCAGAAACTAACTAACCGTTGCTGGGCTGAGTATAAACCACATTGTAAATGTGAAGTTGTTTGTTTGCTTCATTCTTGGCTCGAGCTTATTGTCAGTGGAAGTGCAGAGAGGCAGGACAGCTCCAGTACCCACATCTGACATATCCGCTTCCAAGTGGTTGAGAGTGGTCTGGATGAGTTTTAACCCAAGCAAAGGTGTAGCATTGCCGCAAAGGCAGAAAGATTGACATGACTCACACTTATCAGGTTTGGTAAACTTATTATTTTGGAAGTATCCCAGAGCTGTTAAGGATCTGAAGCCATTAAAAGGTAACAGTTCAGGGTTATCATATAGAGGGCGGTAGTCAGTACATGGGCGGAGAGAAGTCATTTTTACATAGAAAGGAGAACCCTGCTCCAGCTGGTGAAGTGGATGGATGCATAAACCTCTTGATGAGAGCCTCTTTGATGTATATCTCTTAGGCAGCTGAGAGTCTCTGGAGTGGAGAGGGAGCAGAGATGACCCAGAGAAGGACGAGCACCAGGGAGGAGATCTATTGTCAGACGGGCAGTGTGACAGTGAGATGTAATGTTAAACAGACTTACAGAGTGTGATTGAGCAACGAACGGACTATTAATAGTCTCAGGTTTATACTTGAGGCCGGTGAGTTGACACACAGGCTTCCATTCCTCCACTTTACAAGCTGTCCAGTCAATGTGCGGATTGTGCAGAGCGAGACCCAGTTTGTCAAGAATCCATGAAAGCTGAATACTGGTGCATCTGATTCCCGTTGGCGATCTTACTGGACAGCATCTAATTGGGTACTGGGGAGGTAAACAAGAAAACTCAACTTCACTGTCAGCTCTGATCTTTTGCTGGATGCATAGTACAGTTAGCTTGACAGTCAGTAATACAGTATCCCTCCTACAGCCAGCAAACTGTATGTGCTCCTGCCCTGACAACTAGACCATTCCAATCTCCATATGCTCTTCAACATACAAGAGATTACTGGAGAAGGAGTTTCCTGGGCCCTGGAAGTGTGGTAGCTTTTCTCATTCAGCCACTAACTGCTGCAGCAATAGAGACTTTTCAAGTGTCTCTTTTCCAAATAGTCTAGTTTGGCTTGGTGATTTGTGTTGTTGCGCCCTGATGGTTGCTGCATGAATATGGTCCATATATGGTCTGGTCTGTTCTGGTTGTAAAGTTGTTATACTGACTTAGATTGTATTTATAAGGAAAGATTAGAGGCTAATGCTAAAAGTCAGAGATCAACTTTGATCGCCAACAACAACGTTTTGACTAACCCTTTTGACTTGCAGAGGCAGGATTGGTAATCTGTTGGTTGAGTGACATCTACGAGAATTGGCAAACAAAATCTGGAAAGCAGTATATATACAGTATTGTGATGTGAACAGACAATAATAATGACCAAATCTGAATAAAGGCAAACTATTAGGCCAGTAATTATAATGTTTAAGATGCACAAAATGACATCATTCTTGGCAAGTTACTCGAAAAATCCACCTTTTGGAAAAAATGGCAAACAAGCTGAATCCTGAAAATATTTAAGTAACACGTTACTGGGTTTAGAAACTGAATTTCAAATTGTGGTCCTACTGTCACTGAAAGTATGCTTACTTTATTCAGCAATGCGTTACTGCCCCGCACTGGTTTGTGTGCATTGCGTATGTGTGTTTTGTGTTCATACAAGTGGACCTTTTGAGTGTGCCTTTGTCTGACGTGTGTCCCCGTTCTGGTGTTTATACATTAATGCCATGCTTAATTTGAGTGGCTGCCACTCACAAAGACACCAGTCAGCCGAGCCCAAGTGCCATTCATATCTCTCTGTTTCTTCCACTGAGTTCAACACAGACATGGCCAATGAATGAACACAGTCTTGGCCAAAGAGGGAGCTGCTGCTGAGTGGGGGTGGACTACACTGCTGTTTTCACAGAGCTCTTTCTCACTCAATTTCTTATCCTTTCCTCCCAAGCTCCTTCTTCTGAACCGCCATTTCCTTCTTTTTTTTTTCTTTCATCTTCCCGGGCCCATACTTTTTTTAATTTCTTTCGTCCTTTCAGTCTTTATCTTTCCTTTTTTTTCTCTGCCCTTTTTCTCATGTGCGCACACACTATCGCAGTCTTGTCCGGTTTCTTATTTCTTTTCATTTGTCAATCTTTCAAAACAGGCCATGGCCCTTGACTAATCAAACTGACAGGACAATAAATCACCTGTTAATCTTGAGGTTGCTATATATTCGTGAACACAAACACACCAAAGTGTATACACAAACACACACTTGCCCACTAGAACCATGCGGGCCAGTTCACTAAGTCATAGTGGCCGCCTGAAGCAAATTACATTATTGTCCTAGTAACCGGAGTGATTTATGAGGAAATCTATTTTACTGTTGCTTTTATTCGTCTTTTATGATACACTATGTGTTTTGTGGCGGGATTTATTTTGTGCCAATGTGTAAGGTCAAATACTACCACTTGAACCTTGTTTCTTTGCTAAGATCTTCATTCTTACAAAGTGGATGAGAAAGAGGCATCAGTATTCATAAAGCATGTCACAAATGCAGCTCCCAAGCATACAGGTCATGTAGTTTCAAGTCCTCATTACCGCCCACTGATGGATAAACGCACACGTAGGTTGAGTTACCTCCATCATTTCAGACTGAACACTGGGATGAAAATCCATGACTAAACAAAGCCAATATGAGAATGTGGCAACACATTTGGCTGATAGAAAGGAGCAGCTTCAGGGAGGAAATGAGTGGTTTAAATTCAGGCTGCATTGCCTTTACCACCTTTGTAATGCTCACTAACAGTACTTGATGGCCTGTTGGTCACAGAGAACCACCCTAACGCCCTGTCTCTGTCCATTTAAACTCTTATCAAAGGGGTTATTTCACTTCTTTGACTGCACATGAAGCCCCCAAGGGTCTTGTAAAAGTAGAGACCATCGATGGTTTTCATATCCTCATAGGGGAGGACATGGGTTTACAGAGTTCCTTTGTGTTTTATGGGCCATGGGGGTCAGTGTGCGCTGTCTGCAGGACTGGTATTACCATACACAGAGAGGGTTATGGAGAGTTCAGACAGACCCCACTCCTGCAAATCAAACACATCCCACATTCACGTGCACTTACTTAGTCACTATTGACAACACAAGTGGTTTATGCTTCCAGCCATCTGCTTGTTATATTTTCCTCATATGTGTGACATCATCAGCTCACTCTGCATCTCATTGATAACAGAAGGGCTGACTGACAAAATGCACTCTCCAACTGAGTTTGGGGGGTTTTACTCGGCTGATATTCCTATTTTATTCAGAAAATGTCATGGTTTCATACTTATCAGTACACAGTATATATTATCAGTAAAGCAGCAGGAGATGCATTATGTTATACTGCAGTACTCTTGGGAAATACGATACTATACTTTCTTTATGATTAATCATTTGAAGCAGCTTGTAAAAACGGCAATAGTATTTATTGTGCATAGCATTCATAGCAATGTGACGTTAAACACGGGGTTACCAGCGGAAGCATGGAGACTGTAATGGGAAAACATGTATGTGACTAATAGAAAATTATATGAGAGTCTATTAATTAAGGACTTTGTTAATAAGATGTGCGTGTGTAACTGTTGGACCTTGAAACTAGAAACCTGTGTTCCGGTGATTTTTCGGAATGTGAGATAACACAGTGTCCTCTGTCTAGATGTTTGTTTAGGGCAAGATACATTCAAAGATCAAAGGAAAAGACCGTTGATTACATCTGGAAAGCTGTATAAAGTGTGTTGTGACCTGTTGAATGTTGAGACATTTGCTACGGACTGCAGAGCGTGCAGTCGTTGTGAATCTCTCCCTTGCAAGAATAAAAGAGGACAAGGACAAACTTGATTTACTAAAGACTTTATCCATTTCTTAACTTCGGCTTCTTCTCCTGAGTAACGTACAAATATTCCACAACAAGACGTAAAAAAAAAGGTAACCAAAGAGGCGCATGGGTGTTCAGCCTGGCAAATTACGTTGACTCAGAAACATTAAGGATTAAAGCTGGAATATAAAAACACATGGAAGCAAAGACTATGTTACAGAGATTTCTTTCATCAAACATTACATTTTGTCATTGCAGCTGTTTTGACAAAAACAAGTAAATGGATTATTTATTTAATATTGCCTCTCATCTTGTGAGGAAGGAGCCTGGAAGTCTGGAGAGTCGTCTTCTTCTTCCTCTTCCTCTTCCTCTTCTCTTGCAGTTTGCAGTTTGCCCTGTGTGGCTGCTGACTCGTCCTGGAGTCGGTAAAAAAGGTCTCAAAGGGGCACTTAGGAAGTAACTGCTTATGAAGCGGGGCATGTTTTATTTTGATGTCACTTTTTTATTTTATTTGTAGTCCAGGCATTTAAATTGGTAATTCACTTCATAAGCCAGCTTCATACGCCACCCTTACAGCACTAATACACTCATGTCTACACATTCAGAATGATAGACAAAAACATTCTACAAGTTCAAACTTCTACAGTTATGCACATATAAAGAGCTGTATATTTTCTATCATTTGATTCTGTGTCAACATTTCTCTTGCTCACTCTCCCTTTCAGCCTCACCGTCCCAGGCACAAACAAACCACCGTGTCCATCCAGCTGACCATTCATAGCAACAGTTGCCTGGGGCAACACCAATAGAAACAGATGCTGTTTGGCTGGTCTGCCGTACGACCCCACTGACCTTTTAACCCATTGTTTCTGAAAAGAGGAGGTGTTGCTATGTCCCGTCAGTTTTTAATTTTAGCGTTTCAGCTCAAAAGTTTTCTGTTTTTATTTGTGTGTCTCAGATATAAAGACCTTGTGGTCCCAACTTTGGGAGACAAGAAGAAATTGTCACCAGAAGAGAGATGTCGCTCAGTTCTGCAACAATCCAAACTCCAGGGATGGCAGGTGTGTATTTGTGTATTTGTGTGTGTGTGTGTGTGTGTGTGTGTGTGTGTGTGTGTGTGTGTGTGTGTGTGTGTGTGTGTGTGTGTGTGTGTGTGTGTGTGTGTGTGTGTGTGTGTGTGTGTGTGTGTTTTGTCTATGTCTTGCCTCTTTTTCTGTCTCCAGCAATAACAAAAGATTTGCCAAATAACTTAATCCCTGACCCTCTATTTGAAAGATCCCATGGAATCTTTGACAATTCGCTCCAGCTGTCCCACCTCATCATCATTCTCCTCACACACACACACACACACACACACACACACACACACAGCAGTTGTGGACCCGTCCAACCCCCCGCCCCCTCTTCTCTGTCCTGTCTGCCACACTGCTGTTGTGTCTGAGTGTGTGACCCTACAGGTCACATTAGCTCCCGCCTCACACACGCATACACACTCCTCCACAATGCTCCGCAAACACCTTTTCATGCAGTTCTGCTTGACACGCTCACACACAAACCACTCCTTCAAGTAGCGTGTGTTGGAATGCATAGTGTCTGTTGAAGTACGTCAGCCCCACAGTTCTGTGCACCTGGTATCGAGTGACCTCTGACGCCCTCTAAGTCCAGGAAGTGAATGCAGTCAACAAGCAAACTCCATACCCTCCCCACAATCCACACCCACCTATTGTCATACATCATTGCTACATCACTGCTCTCCCATCTCTCAGCTAGCAAGTCACGCTCTTCTCAAATTCTCAGCAGAAGACAGCTGGACTCCCAGAAGCTAAAGATGATGGCAGTGTAGAGTACAACAATGATTACTTGTGTTGTTGTGTGTGTGTGTAGATGGGCTGCAGCAAAGTTTTTCTGAGGTACTGGCAGGCAGACCAGCTCAACGACCGCTGCTACCAGCTTCATAAAAAGATCATCACCTGCCAGAAAGGTAATATCCAAAATAATGAACCAACATCCAATGTTTCTCTTTTAGGTTCAACTGTGTTTCTTCCCCTGACACCTCTGACGTCGCTGTCTTCCTCTCCTCCTCTTCCTCATGTCTCAGTGCTGCGTGGCTGGCTGGCCAGACAGCGCGTTCGTCATAGGCTGTCATTACGGCAGAAAGAGGAGTGCAGTGTGCAGCGCTTCCTGCAGGGGGCAGAAGACATGGGGCTGCGAACCTACGACCAGTTGGTCATCCAGAATGCATCCGACATTGCACGAGAGAGTGACCGCCTACGCTGCCATGGCAACAGCCTTCTCAACACCCTTAGCAACAGCCCACCACTTGGTGAGAGGCCCGAGCCGGTGGGCAAGGAGGAGGATCAGCCTGTCAGGAGGTAAATTAGCAAACACCCTCTCAATTCCCACACCTTCATTGAGATCTGAAGGTAAAGATACGAGAGCATTCAAGCAATATCGATGAGCAGTTATTCATTTTTTCCCCATTTGTAGTTTGTATATCTGATGTTATCTTGTCCCCGATCTTCCAAGATATTCATTTGATTAAAAAGTTCACCTGTTGTTTGGTTGATAGACTTGCACCATTCTGCTGATTACTTCATACTAATGCAACCCATCAAGACCATATTCTCACTGAAATGGGGATTTTATTACTAACTTCAGTATAATTCATTCATTCAACAATCTGCAGTTACTGTCATTCACAGGATTTATTATATGAAGGAATCATTTGCATTTGTTTGTGTGTGTGTTTCTGCATGAGTGTGTCTGTGCAACACGCGCTATCTCCATTAATGGTTGTGTGTCTGTGTGTTGTAGGATTTTAATTGTACGTTTTGTGATCCTCAGATAATGAGCAACATTATCAGATTGTATTAGTATTGTGTTGCACTTATTGTGTTTTCCTTAACTCCACCTCACCGCATTCTAATATAACATACCATGCCTGGAGCCAATAGAACAACACTAGAGGGCTGAGTTACAAAGGGTTAAATAAAAAGTAATAAGAAACTCTTAGGGGGTGCTAAATGAGCAACTTTCATTTTGAAAACTCCCTTTCCTGATATTTGGAAAAATGACTTGTATATGGTAATGTATGAAATATAACTTCAGCCCTAATAAACCTGCATACATGTGATATATTGTATGTGCTCTATGGCACACTGCATAATTAATGCATTTATTATTTTAATAGCATATTTCTTCTCTGCAGAGGAAGCATTACCATTTGTTTTGATTATTACCATTGTTAATAATACTGACTTTCATCTCAGTCTGACAACCACTGGTTAATAATATGCAAATGTCTCAATACTTTTTGACAAAATGACAAAATATGTGTGTTCACTACATGTTTTAAATATGTGTTGTCTGACCCAATGACACATACTGTACAAGTGTTCTGCTTCTCACGAACTTCAACTTTAAACTGCCTGTAAAAGTGGAAAACGACTCACTATCGCATATCATTTTAATGAGCAACACAAGTTGAGACACAACACCGCACTGACATTTTTTTATACCTTTTGATATAGTTTAATTAATAGGTTGAGGTCTAATGTTAGGATGAAGCAATACATCCTAAAAGATGAAAAGAAGCATACACACCCATGATTTCTGTGCCCTCTATGTGTCCTTGTACGTGTAGCATCTCCTGCTGGGACAATAGACAGGAGCATAGGGAGGCTTCCAAAAGGAGGACTGGTGTCAGTAGGCGGACTGGGAGAGGAGTCACGGTTGTCGCATTGTAGATGGGGATAATATTCACCCAAACTCACCTAATTTCTCTGCAGGTTTTTAAAATGCCTTCCCCCATCATCTACACACATGCTCGCCCCCCCTCCCCTTCCCTCCTCCCCACCTGCCTGCAATCCTGGAACCAACAGATGGCTCATACAGATTAGCAAACGAAATATCAAACTTGATGTTATCACTGGAAGGAGATTAGATTTAAAGCATAATCTCTTTTGTCTTTATCCTTCAATTGGCCTCCTTAGCTCATATTTGTGGCATGACAGTTGAAGCAGGCCTACATTGGGTTTGAGCATACTGATGATCTAAATGACATCATTAACTCAATCTGGATCAGAAAACCATTGGATGGGGGGAAAAAAGGTTGTGCCTGTAACTTTTATGCTTCCTTTGGGAAAATCATGAATCAAGCACAAGTGATGGAGATAATAAAAACGGTCAAATATTTTTCTCTTTCTACCACTCAAAAATAAATTCTGTTATTCTTCCAATTTGTAGGGTTGTGGAGAAAATCGGGAAAGTCTATGAGAGTCCTGTCAATGGGGGCAGTCTAGTTATTCGCCACTTTCGGTCCAGCTCAGTACCCATCCCCCTCGCTATGGAGAGCATGGTCCATTCCTCTGCCAGTCCATCCATCAAACCAGCCCTGCAGCAGGTAGCTCATACCAATGAGGACGCAGCAGGTGGGGGAGGTCTTTCCTCTCCCCGGAAGCAACCTCCGCCCAAGCCAAAGAGGGACCCCAACACTCGTCTGAGTGCATCTTATGAAGTAGTTAGTGCAGGGTTGACGATGGCGGCCAAAGAGTGCCCCACTCCAGAGGGGTATGGTTCACCAGCTGGAAGCCCTCCTAAATCCCAGCTGTCCCCCACGGACCCTGCGGGTAAATCACCTCAACTGGTCTTTAAAACATGCAACAGATGATGTTTTTCCGTGCCTTGACTTTCTCTGTATTTAATTACTTCCTTTATAATTTCCTCAGCCCTGTCCAAACCCCGTCCCCACAGTGATGACTACACAACCATGAGGAAGGTGCCACCCCCCAAACCGAAGCGCAGTCCCAACACTAAGCTGACAGGCTCGTATGAGGAGATCAACGCTGTAGCCCCCCACATTCACCAGCTGCGTCCTGCCGATGTAAAGCTAGCCTTGCTGTCCCGTGCCGGGGGATTTGGAGGGTTCGGAGGTTTGCTGCAGAAAGCAGCCTCTGTAGATGCCCCACAAGGGTTAGGACTGAGCCTTTACCAGGGCCAAGATGAAGAGGATGTGTACATAGAGATGTTGGGCTCCCAGCCGCGGGCTCGAAGTCTCCAGGAGCCCCCTGATAGTCCAGAGCTGGCTGACTCAGAGGCCGTCTATGAGGAGATGAAATATTTTCCTCACGAGGATGGTGCAATGCCTGCTACTGTGGTTAGCAAGGCAGCCAAACTGGAGGCACTAGGCTTGGGCCTGATAGGATTAGGGGCATCTCATTCTCAAAGCGGGGACACCAAACGGATGTCAGCAGGGGTGACCGCTGCCATGGACATCGCTCACTCACAGAGCACATCCAACAGCGGAGCTCCCAAAACTCAGCACGGCAAAGATGGCAGCTGTGACATCCCTGCTCCCTTCCCCAACTTGCTTCCCCACCGTCCACCTCTCCTGGTGTTTCCCCCCTCTCCCGTCACCTGCTCTCCTGCGTCAGATGAGTCACCCCTCACCCCACTAGAGGTTAAGAAGTTACCTGTGTTTGAGACAAACCTGAACTATCCTACTGGCCCAGACAGCCCTTTGTCCCCGCAGTATGCCCGCCAGAGGGCTGACTCCTCCCCTAGCCTCACTGTCCTCATGCCAGAGAAGAAGTGCACACCTCCTCTCACCCCTCCACCTCCACCTCCTCCCCCCAATGTCCCACCTCCTCCCTACAGACCTCCTTCATACTTCCCCTTCCCACCTGAGGCTAACTTCCTGACTCTGACCCGAACTGCATCTGTCACAGGGAGCTCGGACTCCCCCAAAACCTCATCCTCTCATAGGACAAGTGGGGAACCACTTGGGAAGCCGCCTCCCTACTCCCCTGTGAAGATGTCACGTCCTGAGCCCCGTAGAGCACACTCATGCTCCTCCTCTCCCCTGCTGTTCAACCCAGCCAATGGCAGACCCCTGACCAGCCCCCTGGATGAGCTCAACACTCTGTTCAGCTCTGGACGCAGCAAGCTGCGGAAGTCCACCTCTGGACGCAAGATGCGAGATGGAGGTTTGTCAGTAATGTTCACACACACATGCACACACACACACTCTCACACACATCTAAATCACTAGCAGAGGAAATGCATCTACATTCACTGGTCAATGGTCCATTTGCTGTTGGGATAACTTGGGCCGTGTGTGTGTGTGTGTGTGTGTGTGTGTGTGTGTGTGTGTGTGTGTGTGTGTGTGTGTGTGTGTGTGTGTGTGTGTGTGTGTGTGTGTGTGTGTGTGTGTGTGTGTGTGTGTGTGTGTGTGTGTGTTCTATCTACTGTGATGAGTTCATAATCAAAGTCTCAGCCTGCTCTGTGCCACATGATTTATTGGGTCCTGGGTGATTACCTCTTTGTAGGTGAGGTTGTAGGTAAGTAATAACCCCCTGTTTTGTGTGGGGGTGTGAGTCTGTGTGTATGTGGATTTACACACATGTTCTGTGTTTGAGTGGTCCGGAGGTGAGATGGAAGCAGCACCCAGCAGCCTTTCTCATAAATCCCCCTTCTCTACATTTAGAAACTCCTTCCATTGATTCAGCTACCCTCGTTGGCCCATTTGAGGCAACCCATTTGTTACAGTCTCCAGTGCAGTGCCCTTTGGCCGCTGCAGCTGCCTCCTAACATGTTACCTAATGAGCTAGCCAGTGTTGCCCATTTAGCATCATACTGCACTATAAGGATGATCTAGCTGGGTTTGTGTGTGTTGTTGCTCAATGCGCTACATTCAGAGCACATACAGGCTCTCTGACATTGATGCACAGGTTGACCTTTGCAAAAAGAGGCCAAACATATGTGTCCCACTTAGTCAATGAAAAGGGAGGATCCTCAGGTCAGAGGTTCCAAACACACAAAGAGATTACTTTGTGGTGCCTTTCGGAGAGTCAATTTCCCATTGATGCTTGAGAAAGCACAGGCATATGAGAGAAGGTTCAAACTGTGTTGTCCCGCTGTGTTTTTGTCTGAGTCTGTGTTTCCTCCAAGTGTATTTGTTGTGGCTAGGTTAATAATACATGAGCAGTAGAATGATGAGGATGGGTATCAAATATTTAACAGCTCATTCATGTTCTACTGAAAGCAGTGTCACTGCCCAGCAGCAGCAAACGGGACACCCTGAACAGTTGAAAAATTACAATCTAGTGAAAGTGTTGGTGTCAATAATCAGTCATCTTGCTTGAATTTCATATTACTGTGGATCTGATTAATTTATATAAAACAAAGTTGTGTGGCATACGTCTATTACCGTAAGAAGTTCAAGGGGCAGGAAGCTGAACTCCGGTGCCTCAAGAGACATCTTGCTCTTCACTCTTCGTCAGCACCTGGACCTGCGCAGGAAAAGCGCTGGCGTCATGGAAACAGTGTGTGTGACAGGTGAACTTGGCATTGGGGTTCACAACCTTGCTGTTATTTTGAGTGGGCAAAGCAAGGCGGCCTCTTTAGATCAGAGCGCGGAGGGATGCCGATGGGCTTAACGGGATGGCCTACTTCCGTTCCCTTTCGGCTGTTAGTGTGATACCTGACGCTGTGGGAGTGGCCAGGGGTTACAGTTGCTATCCCAGACATCTCTGTGAAGAGCAGCTGCCTCTCCCTCCTCCTCCTCCCCTTCCTCATCCTCGGGGAATGAGAAAACCACAGGAATGCCAGGGGGAAGGTGGTCTTCAGCCTTCAGGAAATTACTGTCGACACCCCATGCCTGGACAGCAACATACAAATCTGCCAAAATTGGATAAAAGTCAAATTCATTATAGTCTTTATTGTACAAATCCAAATACTCAACGTGACTCTTCACAGGCATGCAACGCTCACATGAAAACCCTCCCTCTACCTGCCCTTTTGTGCCTCAGAAACGCACACCTGCCCCGTGGGACCTACAGTAAAGTTTGCTACGTTTATATTTAGGCGTCTTGTGACCATGGGGGGACCAGGAGGCACACATTCTCAGTGAGGGATGGCAGCTGACAAATTCCCATTCACACTTCTGTGCACATATGTACCCACAGTCTCTTACTCATTCGGTGTGTCACAGCATGTGAGCCCTGAGGAGCAGCAGCAGGGCCAGAGGCAGGTCATGTGGAGTCACCTTCCTGCCAGACAGAGCAGATGAATCATTTTTAATAGGCTTGATGGGATAGGATGAGTTGGAGTAAGTGGTGAGAAGATACTGGAAATTAACACACGATTAGCTAAATTGTAAAATTGTAATATATTACCAAATTTTGAATAGTTTGCAATACAACCAATTTAAAAACAACATACTCCCTGTGCTGTTTTGCATTTTGTTGTACCCCACAAATACTATGCATGATTTAATCTAAACTTTATCTGATGTCTCGTGTATATGATATGTACTGATATGTGGTGTGTTGTCCTTTGACTATATTTTTCCCAGGATTCAATTCTAATATCAATCTGCCAGGGAGGGAAGATTGTGGCTCTGCCCCCACCTCGCCATCTCTGCAGCTACAGGACAAGAACGCCAACAACCACACACATCCTCACTCCTCAAGCCTCGCCCCCGTAGAGAACGGCAACCAGATCTCCAACGGTAATAACCCGCATATTGTACATTTACATGGATAATTCAATAAGAAATAAATTATCTAGTCCAGGTTGCATTTCTGTACAAAGTTATGTGACTGTCCTGTGGAGTGAAGAAAGTAGCTGTTAACTCTCCTTTTGCCCATTTACCCATGTCACAACATAATTACATAAGCACTTAAATTCATCTTAGAGATGCTTGAAATAAAGGGCACTTCTCGGTCACTGAAGAAGAGGAGGAGAAGAATTACGTAACATAGTGAAATTATCTGAGAAATAAGGAAAGAAGACCCTATCATAATAGGGGACCCCAAGTTTTCAGCAGCAGAGTGATCACAGTGTTCTTTAAATGCTCAGAGAGATTGACAATCAGCGTCTTTTCTTGACATTTCTTTCCGCGTGAGAAAAGCCTTTTCAACCCTTGCTTGTGTTTGCAAGTCCTCCCACACGCAGACTGAAGGACATCGCACCCTTCAGTCCGATTATTTTGCTACGTAATGTGCTTTTGATTTTGTGTGTTCAGGGTCGCTGGAGGATGAGAGTCACAGCAAGTCAAACTCCTCCAGCTCCACCTCTCTGCACAGACACATGGACAGCCATCATACTCAGGTAAACACAGAAACAGGCACTCAAACGCACACTAACACACAGTCAATAACAACACGACTATATCAGGCCTGTATTTTGTTGTGGGTTGGTCGACATCTTGAGTGGACAGGAAAGTGGCCTCCTTTGAACAACATGTATCACTCATGACATATGATCTTTCTCTGGCTCTGTAGACGGGTGTATGGTTACAGGATTGAATTAAATGTCTTGCACACAAGCTCACACACATGCTCTCATGCAGAAACACACACACACGGCCATCAGAGTTCTATCAATTGCATATATCAGAGGCCAAGTGGAAGCCATCGTGAGTTAAAGAACTTTTTGAAACCGTCATTTATCACCACAAACTGATAAATGCATGTATTTTAGAAAGCATTAATAATTTAAAGATATAAACGTAGAGGGGCTTACCAGCTTGATCACACTCACATGACTAACACAGCCTGCAATAGCTCTTCAGGGGCAGCGTCACAACATAGAGCCACAAAGCTCTCATGACGACGATCCTGTGCTGTCCCTTCACCTCAGGCAAAAGCAGACATTCAATAGGATTGTTTTTTATGAACAAAGGCCAGCTTCATATGCTCTCTTGATTTACGCTTTCTTTTTTCTTATTAATTCATCATTAAACTGAAAAGGATTCACCCTTGCGATTTACAGAAAGAGTTACCACAATATTATAACAACTCTTCATCCCTTTTTGTTTTGCTACTAAGTCATATACCCACCCTGAAGCATTAGCTCGGTGAGCAAATAATTCTGTATTGGATTTATAGCTTCTTATAACTTCCACTTTTGATCATTACAGTCTATTGAAGTTGAATTGTTACAACCTGAGATCTGGTTACAAATAATACAATCACTACTGATGAACGGCTAATGTACACTGGATCTGACTGCATCACTATCCGGCTCCATCGCGGCTGCTGGAGACAATCTGCTGTCATTCTAAGCCGTGTGTGTGTTTCTTTCTTTACACTGGATGTATTTGTATATATGTTTCCAGCTCATAAGTACTATGTTGACCACCAGTCCTTACCGGTCTACTGAGCTGTAGATAAAATCACTATATTAAAATCGCGAAATCAAAAAGTAAGCACAGACACGGGTTAATGAAAACAACTGCGGTTGTCTTATTCATGTACAGACACAAAGCATTTTTTAACACATCTGAATATACTACAACTTTAAACTATATTAGAAATGTGGCTGCTGAGCACGGCCAACGTGACATAACATACACACACACACACACACACACACACACACACACACACACACACACATATATATACTCAAACTTCCACTCTGCTGTTACTAAGATCATGTCCACAGGCTGAGCAGTGAACCCGCAAACTCCAACAGGAAATTAGATTTATTTAAGACACCGGCTGTCATAACAACAATCGAGCTACAGATGTTACCATTGTAGCCTTTACTGCACAGTTACTCCACCACCACATTGGTTTCATCTGGAAGTCAAATTAACGCAGGTTACATACAAGGTAAAATGTCTTGCGTAATGGCGTTCACAATGTAAATGCTCTGCTCAATATTCTGTGTTGCTGCATCCTGTATTCCAGAATACAACTGTTTCATCCCGTTCCAGAAAGTTTCACCACATGAAAACTGATTCAGATTCATCACAGACTACTTGAGTCAATGATTGAGTATCACTGTCAGCGGTGCATGAAGCACAAGAATGAACAAAGCACATAGTGTCCCACTTTCAGAGAAGCTAAGGACATTCATAAGATACTGCCACTAGAGATGTGGAGGGCACACAATGTACCCACTTCACAATTCTCAGGTTGCCTAAACATTAGGGGTGGACTCAGCTGTTTGAGGCTGCCAATAAAAAAGTCTGAAGCACATTCGTGCTGCAAATGTAATTTTACTCAGAATATGTGAGCTATTGGGCTGTATGGAAATGACTGACTTCTCTCTCTCTCTCTCTCTCTCGCGCTCTCTCTCTCTCTCTCTCTCTGTCTCTGTCTCTCTCTTTCTCTGTCTCTCTCTCTGTCTCTGTCTCTCTCTCTCTGTCTCTCTCTCTCTCTGTGTCTCTCTGTCTCTCTTTCTCTCTCTCTCTCTCTCTCTCTCTCTCTCTGTCTCTCTCTGTCTCTCTCTCTCTCTCTGTCTCTCTCTGTCTCTGTCTCTCTCTCTCTCTCCCTTTGATTCTAATGAGCTTGGCTGTTACTCTCACTCCCTCCTTTATCTTCCAGAGGGGTCATCTCAACTTTTCTCCGTTCGGTGCGGGGGCAGCCCTCTAAAACAGCGAGGGGGGCAGGGGGGTTCACTGGAAGCCCTGTTCACATGTAGGGATGTGGTGAGTGTATGCCATTCCTTGCTGATCTCCACCCTTAATAGCAGTGTTTTTCAAAGACCCAGTGTGGGATCAGGAAAGTAATGATCCTTATCATACACAAAAAAAGAGCCTCAGAAGTTTTGTCTGAGTTTATAGTAATACCCGACCCAAAGTCTATTTCTAGTATGAAGGACTTACTCTCCTGTGGAATGGCTTTAAAGAATGTTTAGTTTGCTCTCTCATGGATAACGGAGGCTGTGGTCCTCTTGAATTTATTTCAGTTACAATTGATTCCAATAATAACCAGTATTTAAAGGTACAGTTCACCACTAAATCAAAGATACAGATTTTTCCTCTTACATGTAGTGCTATTTATCAAACTAGATTGTTTTGGTGTGAGTGGCCTAGTGTTGGAGATATCAGCCATAGAGCTGTCTGCCCTCTCTCTTATATAATAGGAATATATGGTACTCAGCTTGTGGTACTCAAAGTGCCCAAAAAATACATTTTTAAAACAGCAATGTCTCCTTCCAGAAATCATGACCCAGTTACTTCTAATAATTCACAAACATTGTTGTGAGCCGTTTCATGTTTGAACTATGGTTGAAAGAAAATAGTTCGGACGAAAGTGAAAGTGCTCGCAACAAAGACGTCTCTACGGCAATAAGGCAACTCACATCAAAACAATCTATATTAATGAATAGCAATACAGGTAAGAGGGAAAATGTGTATTTTGGATTTTGGGGTGAACTGTCCCTTTTAAGGCAGGACAATTATTTGAATTAAATTTCTGGTTGTTTTAATCCAAAGATTCAAATCTTCCGAAAATGTGGGCCCTCAAAGGAAAAATCTTGAAAACCACTGCTCTTTAGCTTCACCAGCTCCCCTTGTTTACTGTGCTCTGTGTCCTTTATACACTGGTCTAGAATCAGTTTAGCTATCTGCCCTTTCTTCTGTCTGGGGTGAAAAGCCTGATCCGAGAATCTGTGACGCTGCTGCTTTCCCCTTTTTTTATCCCTCATGTCTGTAAAGAAACTGCCGCTCTTGGAGCTAGTTAGACTAGCATCCATCTGTGTACCTGCTCATCATTTTTCCTTTTCATTTGAGGCTGTCTACATTGTTTATTGCTCAGTGAGATGCTTTTTAAGCTGCTGTTGTGTTTTTCGAAAAGCTCCGGATGAACAAAGGACGTCGTGGATAGAACAGTTATAACAAAGTGTATTTAATAAAGTAAAAAGTCGTCGTGATACAAAGTACAAAATCTCAGCTGAGGATTCGCCGGCTTCCGCGATACACAGTCTGCTCGCAGCTACCGGTCTCTCGCTTCCACCGTCGAATCCAGAACAAAAGACGCACATCAAATATTTAGCACCCGAAAAGGTGTGAAATCATCCCATTGGTTTAAAAAGTAAGTAATGTCCATTGGTGCACAGCCGGCACCCTGCAGCGTCCCTCCTGGCGATAGGAGCAAAGTTCGGTGCGCCAAAAACTCCCCGCCCTGTCTGTGGGGGGGGTCTGTGGGGGGTCTGTGTGGAGGACTGGGGGGGTCTGAGTGGGGGACTTGGGGGGGTCTTCATTAGCATCCGAGAAAAACAAAAGTCTCCGGTGTCCTTCTCCCTCCGCCGTTATGACCACGCCTCCAGGCACGTGACCTTCTCAGGTGCGTTCAATGCATCTGGTCATTTTGAGTGTCTCTCACTAAATCCTGGCGGTACAATTTGGTATTACACTGCAAGCATTTCTTTAGCAACTAGTCTTAAATTTATAGCGGTGTAATGGAGTGTTATCCTGAAAACATTTCTTTATTAATTACATAGTTTCAAATTCATAGCGGTGCAAGGGAATATTATCATGAAAACATTTCTTTATCAATTCCATAGCTTCAAAATCATAATACTCTTCACTGCTAAATTCTAGAAGATATCTATGTCAGTTTAACTCTATGCAGTGATGCAGAGGGTTCTTGTGTGAGACTATGTCCGCATATCCAGATATTATTACGTTGGCACTGATATTAAAATTGCACCAGCCATATCAGGTATAGGATATGTGGATGATCCATCTGGTAATTACAAGTGCTTAAGTGTGGTTTCATGTATTTGAACTCTAATCTACTATAACGCTGACAATAACTCTTCAGTTTAAATAGATAAGGTTGATACCTCCTCTTTTGTGGATTTCTATAAATTTCGGTTCAAGATTAAACGGGAGCAAATTTCTCCCATATTCTTTATTTCTTTTTTATATCTTTTATTTCTTTTGAGACAGCAACGTGACAGTCAGCATCTTACTTCAAGGTTTCAAGTGCCTGAGGAAGAAAATGCAAGAAATTAAAGTTTTGAAAATTAAGAGTTTATACATTCAAGCTTTTGTTCAAAATGATGCAGTTTATTGGATATTGTGAAAAATAATTCAATAGTGTGCATTCCTAAAGACAAAAGGTGATCAGTGTTGATCAATGTTCTCTGCTGTCACTGGTGTTACTGCTCACTAAGAGTTGTATAACTTCAGAAGTCACTCCAGATCTACATCCTCATGTGTCTGATATTATCTCTGTGTAAGAACACGTCTGTAAAAGTGTGGTTATTTGCTGTTATCAATGTAACTTGTATCTTGATTCCTTCCTTCAGTAATCTGGTGTGTTGTCTGGAACAGGTTCATTACCATGAGGTCATTCAAAAGATGGGAACAACTCTGTGACCCAGAATGCCTTTCAATTAGCTGCATTCCAGACCGTGTTTATATAGGATTAGCAGATCTAATGGGATAAATGAAAAGGAAAGGATGAAGGAAGAAGGGGGGGTGGACAACTCCATTAGGAATGAATGGACTGGCTTGTTTTGGTTCCTGTAGTTAGTAGCCAACAGCAGTCTAGACTAATCATATAAAGAATAGGTGGACTGTCTGCCAACTAAATGATTGGATGGTACAGACATTAATATTCTTAGTTGTTTTGTTTCCTTCAGACAAAATCTAGGCAGAAGTAATTATGTTTAAAGTGGAAGAAGGACTGCTCCACATGTTTGCTATTCAGAATAACAACACTAAGGATGAGAAGGACAGACAAAGACGGAGCGTTGGTGTCTCTGCATGAGTCCCCCATGTTTGGCAGGGTTGAAGCATTTGTGTGAATAGTAGATTCTCTGAAATCCCCACGTCACCTAACCAATCGTGAAATTTCCAGGAAAGAGCTCACACATAGGTCATCGACAAGCAGTCCCTCTCTATTGCCGCCCATTGCTTTTTACTCCTCCCATCAACAGTCTGGGTAAAATGGTTCTAGAAATACACACTATTTAGTGAGGTCCCTGTTATAGATTCTTTGAAAAAGATCTAGCATAGGTATTTATTTATTTTTTGCTTGTCTTGGAGTTGTAATGATTAAAGCTGTAGTTAGTTATTAGAGGCGCCAATTTATTTAAATTCTCTGCAGAGTGCAAGGTGTATATGTGATGCACACACAGCATGAATGATCAATCAGAAAAATACAAGCATGTACTGTGTTTAGCTGTAGAGTTTGTGGGTTTTCTGAGGAGAAGCTCAGAGGTTATACTCATGACATTCTGTTTGTGAGTGACAGTCTGGAGTGGCCACTAGACTTCCGACATTACCATATTATTAACATAACATTACTACCCATTAACATGTTGGTTTGGATATGGGCTCCCTCCCCCATGCTATTGTGAGCAAGGGTGCGGTTAAGATGTCAGATGTATCAGGATGTTTCAATAGAAGAATGGAGTCTGGGTGTCCTCATGAGAATGTTTTTCTTATTTTGGCTACTTTATGAAATTGTTACAGCAATTTCATATTATTTTATATCACTCCTATCAGTTTTGGTAGATGATATCCTATTGGGGACTACAAGTAAAAAAGCAAGGGGCTGAATTTGTGGGGGTGTGTTGTTTCAGGTAGCAGTGGGATAAAAAAATAAAATCAGAGAAGTCAAGTCTGAGTAACAGATTCATGAGTTTAAACACTTAACAAAACACTGTAAATAATCTACCAGGAATGTACATATATTTGATTGGCCAACACCTTGCTAAATGAAGTCACAATGTGGTCTGTAAAAAGTTTAGCCGGGTTCCACTTTTTTGCCAGGTAACCTTGAATTAGGCCCATTCAGATTAATGTGGGGGCTGTGTTTTTTTTTTTTCATGCAGCACTGTTCTCGCTCTCTGAACACGGTCGACTTAACCTTTCTACAGAAGTCATCCCTTCAAACATTTTTATGCTTCTGCGTGAGGACAGTTGTGGCCAGAGGCATGTTTTTGAGTTGACAGAGTCTCAAGAAAAATGGCGGATGGTATACAACACAGACTCTACTGTCGAAGTGACACACTGCTGTATACTTTTGGTCTGGGGCATAGATGGTTTGAGTTAGGCCCCGTAGTTTGAATTAAAAGAAATCTCAATGCTGCAGCATACAATGAATCCCTTCTTTAAGACAACACTAAAGGAAACCATGTCCATTTAGACATGGTTTTTCGAATTTGGTGTGGAAGAACTTGACTGGCCTTGACGAAAGCTCATATGGCTGCATGAGAGTAAATCCTTGCAGCCAGGTTCCAAGAAGTTGTTATAGCAGCATATTATTGCCCGTGGTTTTGGAATGAGACGTTCAACAGCCACACATAAGTGTGATGTTCGAGTGCCCACATACTTGCCATAAGAGAGAGGTTTAAGCATGAGGGTAAATGTGATATCTAAATGCAGCAATACCATCTTACTGTGACACTCCAAGAATGAGTATTAAAATTATGTATATATTCAGGCATTAAGGCCGCAAACTATGAATCTCTTAAAATGTTCTCCTCTCAGAATTATTGGATTCTAATGTTCCGGTATCTGATGTTGCAGCATTGTGTGTGTGTGTGTGTGTGTGTGTGTGTGTGTGTGTGTGTGTGTGTGTGTGTGTGTGTGTGTGTGTGTGTGTGTGTGTGTGTGTGTGTGTGTGTGTGTGTGTGTGTGTGTGTGTGTGTGTGTGTGTGTGTGTGTCCATGTACAGTCATGCATTGCAGAAGGACACGGTGTTCCTACTTGTCTACTGTTCCAGTAGCTGGTGTTCCTGGCTGGCGCCAGAGCAGAGAATAGCCTGGCAGAGAGGTGTAAATTATGGATTAGGTCGCTGAGTATCGCGCTTGTGCAGGCAATCAATGTGTATGTGTGTTTGAGTGCATGTGCATATGGACACTCACAGGTGTGCGGTTGTCCGGATATGTGCATGTGATCCTGCCTATGTGTGTGTGTCATGTGTGCATTTATTGGAGCGTGTGTACTATGTGTGCCTTTGGTTATGTGGCAATGTCTGTGTGGAATGCATCACTAATGTACTGTATGCTTGGCAATATGCAGAGAAAATGTTGCACTTTATGTACTGCAAACTTGATTTAGCTTACAGCTCCAACTCCAGCAGAGATAAAAAAAAAAAAAAGCGGAGGAGGGGGGTAGAGGGAACGCCCGTTGCAAGAAACAAATTATGAGGGGAACTGAGATCACACCATCGAGTCAGGTTTTAATCAGTTTTATGAGAATTTTGAAAGATAGGGCTGGTGATATATTTTCTAGAATAAATCCTATTCTAAGACTTAAATCAAAAAAGCATTTACACTACTAACAATGTATAGGATACAATACAGCGTATTCCTAGTCATAGAGCGTCATTGTTGTCCAAAAAATTTTTAAAAACACATTGCAATAGATGACATGTTCCTTCACGATGAACATCGTCACGCTAGTTTATTTTGACTCAGTCCCATAGCAACATCCATCAGCTGTGATCACTCACTAGGGCAACAAATGTGTATTAATCCACGGCTGAAAATAGTCTGTGACAAACATACTAGTTACTCCAGTTTAAGTGACATTTATTGAAAACCACAGTACCCATGTGTTTTAGGAAATTACTTAACCTTTTTTTTATGAAACTATATATTCATGGGTGTTTTTTTCAAGATTTAGATGGAGGAACCAATGGGCTTGGGGCTGAGTGCTATGGCAGGATAGGGAGGTCAGAAAGCATCGTGAGACAGAACAACACATTTTTGCTTTGTGTTTTTCATTTCTTGACAGTAAGAATAATAAGTATAGTAATGCCAACCATATCCTTTAGATCTAACCTCCGAGCATGAGGGAACAGTTATTATCACTGCCAGCATTACAACTTCCAGTTCCTAATCTGGTCTTGATCATTATGGTTCCATCCTGTTGCTGGTATTACAGACTGAGGCAGATTGGAATGCCTGTCTGATTAATTTACATGGGTGTTGACTGGCAGATGACTGATGATATTCTGTACACAGAATGATAACCATGTGTGCACCTTTGGGCATTTGACCCGAGTGTCTCTGAGAAAGAACAGGAGCCACTTGAGTTGCTCGCTGCACAAGTGTCCCTTGTGTAAATCACAAGACCTTCTTTGAGGTGATTTCTAGAGGGTCCAGAGACAGAATATGGAAATGAGTCGCTGTTAGAGCTGTCAGTCAGAGAAGGGATCCCCCCCACCCCCCCACCCCTCTGTTTCCTCTGTATCAACTGTCTCATGAGATGGCCTGGTGACGGCTTCAGATTCAGCTCAGTGTCCTACTTTAAAAGGAGAAGCCAGCCCAGTGATCACTGCCTCTTTCAAGATGATGGATCAGACAGAACGTACCTATTTTATCTTGCTCTGTAGGTGGTCATCTTCAATGGAGACATGATGGTATTTTAAATACCTTTCGCAATGACAATGAGATACTTTTTTTTCCTTTCTTTTTTTTATATGAAACCACTGCTTGTCATTCACACTTCCCTCTCCCTACTTCCTCCAATCACAGCCTGGTCATTTCAGCTTTCTGTCATTTGCGTGTCAATCCATTCTGGAGAAAGTCCTGATTTAGTGTGTGGTTTGAATGTAAACATGCTCTGTTTTTTCCTCGCCTCTCCTCTGCGCTCCAGGTGTTCCAGCGGTTACGTCTGTCCAACAGGGATGAGAGTGCCACCCTTGGAGAGCTTCTGCGATGGCGGCGTGCGCAGTGTGAGGGGCGGGGTGACTGGAAGCACCGTCCACCTCAGTCCCCGACCCTGCCCCCCACGCTGCTCTGGACCAACAGGAAGGCCTCTCCGTGACAGAGGCTGCGTGATGCACTCACATGTATTGGCCCTGCTTTTTTTTTTTTTTAAGTGGACCATGTAACCTCAATGCCCAGGGGCTAGGTTAAAGCTCCAAGCCCCAAAGTCTGAGCCTCGTTCCTGGGCTGAAGGTCCTGCCTCCGCGCCTCTGGACCTCGACTGTGGAGGATTCCCCAACCTTTGTGATATAAGATCAGCACTCTGTAACACTGACAAGTGTTGTCTATGAAAAAAAATTGGAATTCAGACACAGTAGAGGTCCATGAGGTGCTATTTTTGTGATCAAAGATGTTATTAACAAAAAGAGACAGTCAGATTATTATTTATTTTCAGTTCTTCTGAGACCATATGTATGATGTCCATCAATGGGAGGCTGATTTAAAGATCAGACTAGCAGTGTTTTCATAGTATTCAGATATTAAATGGCCCTTTTAGTCTGTCTGTATCATGTTGTGTTGTTGCACAAAAAGGAGTTCCACCCCAGAATATGGTGCTGATTACACTTGACGTGCTTTCCTGTGATATTCCCATGAATGCATGAGTGTGCGCCACCGAGTCTCAGACCTCTCTGAAGTTTACACGTCAACCAACGCCTTCGTACACCTCCAGTTTTTAGCATCAGTGGACTGGCTTAGATATGGGACCTTTTCAGGTACAGCTCTCACTTAGCTTCTCATGTTTGGGCTCTAAGTGCTACTGCGGCCCTGGCAACGAGCAACCAGGGGTCAGGGTAACCTCAGTAATATCCCATGGTGCACTTCTCTTCCCCATTGTTACCACCAGCCTTTGAGGAACAAAAACCTCCAGCTAAAATGCAACCTACTGCGCTAACCTTTACTAGGAAACAGGGAAAAAAACAATCCTGCTTTGGTTTAAGGTATAAAGGTAAAGCCAAAATAACAAAAGCTTTAGCTGACAGGTATACAGTTTATGTTGTGAACATGAAACTCTGTGCCAAAGTGACACACCTTGTGAAAGATACGTCTAAACTAAGTATAGTTATAAAATCAGATACATACAAGTAGTCTCCATATATTGACATGTACAGACTGACATAAATGACCAAATCGTAGCTGTTACTGTGATTCATCAGTCTGTTTCTAGATAGATCAGAAGAACATGGCGAAAAGAGGAGGAAGAAAAACAACAGTCTACACTCGAAAGGTAACAACATGACTCTCATTGTGTCTCATCAACACCTGAACAGTTTCATGTGTTCAGTGTTGTTCAGAAGATTGTGCAGAGCTCAGGATCTCACGCACAGATGAACTTGATTATTGTACAGACTCCTCCACCGTGGCTGGGTTGGCACAGACGAACGTCACCTTCCCCGTCCTCCCTTCATCTGCTTTCACTCCCTTGACCCGAACAAGCAGACCCCCTTCCCCCACTTGGTCTTTGACCCTCCCCCCACCTTCCTAATGGATCAAACCGGCTCTACGGGTGTTTCCATGGTAACCGCTTTGTAAATAGTGACCAGTGTTGTATGTTCTAGCTTTTACTATAGCAGAAAAGCACAGAGATTGAATTAAAAGATGAGGAAGAGATGAGATAATACTGTCTATGATGGTGAAACTGAGATTTAAGAATGTCTTGGGTTAGATGCAATGACTAAGGTAAAGAGAAGAGGTTTATTTTAGAATGTGAATATCTTTTTTTTTTTTCTCAGAATGATTGTCTATGGCTATGAAATTCTTTATACTCTATTCATTATTAGTTGTTTTGTTCCCTGTTGACCCAGTTGTTCTGTTCCTAAGATGCAATGCAGATGTTTTCATTGTATATGGATGTTTTATTGCACAATGTTTATGTGGTGTTGTGTTGACTTCTTAATGGGCTGGGTGTGTCTCAACAAGCTGTTTGATCTGCGAAGATCGGTTTGGATTGTTAGAGCCACAAAGTATCAATAGCTCTAATTGATTTCTCATTCCCACTGATCACCCACAATGTGTCTGATTGATTCAGCCTTACGAATTAGCAGCCCCATCACAGGATCGATCTCAGCTGCTGTCAGTGCGCCAAGGTGCACAAATATTCAAGAGGAATTAGAGAAGATCACTGATATTCACAAGAGATGGCAAATCAGCTGAGCTGCGTTTTTGACTGACTGGCTGAATGTATAAATGCAAAGTTTTCTTTCACTGCCTGAAACCCTGTGTAACTTATTACTGGAACATGCGCCTGTATCTAAACAGTGTACCTGACTGTTCCTTAATGTGATTATTGTCTTCAGAAGTTATGTATGCAGTTCGGTTTTTAAAGCTAGTTAATAAGGATGCGGCATTTTTGATAAAGTATTGATTTGCTCCATGATTCACACCTTGTATGCTGCAATTGGGATTGCATGAATAGTGCAGTACTGCAATGCAGAACTATGTCAAACATTTTCATCATAGTATGGTTTCGCTCATTCACACAAGGATTCAAATCGATCTGTGACCCAGCAAAATAGAAAGGAACCAAGATCAAGCCACTCAACCATGCCAATGCCAATGAAAGAGAATTTATAGCCTCTCTATTGGTCCTTTATTATGATCAGGGTTCTGGTTAGTCGTGTGCATTATGGATTTGTGTATTGCCATGTTTACTGAAATCATGAAATGAGGAGATGAATCGTTTTTTTATTGTCTTTTAAAGCATATCAGTGCTTTTTACCTTGCATGACCACATGTTGGGCCTGGCCCTTTATAATGTGCTCATGCTGAAAAGATAAAAAAAAAAAAAAAAGGCTGTCTAATGTGAAGAACTGCTTCTCACTGCACTGTGAACCATTGCACTGTCCCCTGTCTCTCATCCAAACACTCTTTACCCATCTACATCCACCTTTAACTGGACCGATTCGCGCACATATCGGCTCCATCATATACGGTCCCCTGACGTAGCTCAGTCTGTTGTAAGCGTTACCTAACTCTGGCAGCCAGATTACTGCCAGTCACTGTTGTGAGTCAGGAACCTAAAACTCTCTGCTCTGAGATCAGCTCCCTGGTGCTACAGCCAGTGCAGATTGGCCATCTTATTGTCCCCAGTCCATGTATAGTTGTTTGGAGACACAATATTTAAGCACCTAAACAGGGGTATCTCACTGCCTTTCATAGTGTTGTTTTTTTTTTTTTTAATTGTAGTCTTTCTTTTGTACATGACATACAGTATATTTTAACCGGCATACATATGTGTTTGTGGAAAGAAAAAAAGATTGTATGTGATATTTCATCATTATTATGTTCCCAATGTTTTATAAGTACTGTACCTGTACAGCAATAAAGCACAATTGTGTCAATGGCAGTGTTAATGTTTGTGCGTGCACATATGATAATAGTACATGCTTTGTGTGCAGAGTTTTTCAGATCCCTTCATTATCATTCGGTGTGATAAGCTATGTTTATCTAATTCTTTATTATTACTCTGCCACTTTTTTTGGCACTTAACTCCTTGCACATTTTTCAAAGTAGAAACTTAATTCAAATATCAAAACATTCAGCTCAATTAGGACGTTATTGCTATTACTTTTATAATTCCTACCTTTCCTACCATGGAAATATTCCATGTTTAACTGGATAAAGTCAGCATTCAAATAAATGGATGGAATTTTCAGAAGTTAAGCATAAAACATGACATTTAAATTGACTATTTTTCAACTCTTATGTACTCATTCATACTTTCAGCTAGAAACTTAATTGACATATTCAACTTTCTTTAAAGCTTAGGAAGAAATTACCTCAGAGTTTTACAGTAGTTTGTATCGGATGGGATGTTCATGATGTATGACCTACATATTTGGCCATAGTGGTGCCTTGAAGTGACAGGAGTGCCCTGGAGCTTTCGCATCGACTCCCATGGAAACTGACACCAGAAATATCTGAGGGAAAGCCGACTGTCAGTTTTCCGAGCAAGCTCCCATTCTCCCATTTCTGACACCACAAACAAAATCTACATCAACGCCTTTGGCTGAATCGTTTCTCTCTCATGATAATATTTGGGCGATTGGACTCAAGGTCACTCAAGAGTCACCATGGCAACCTTTGATTACAGCTGGAGACACAAAGCTGATTGATATGATTAAATTGGTGCAGTTTGAAAAACAAACATACAAGACTTAGAGATGTTCCCACTTTTTCTTCAACTGCTTCTTCATACATTAAAGCAAGCAGCATGAGATGAGCTAATTAGTATAGAATGACATGCATACAAACCTACAAGACTTAGAGCACAGAAATATTAGGAGTAGAACCGAGTTTACCAGACCTCTGTAGCATGCTCATCTCTGCTTCATGCAGCGCAAGGCTACAATAGCCAAGTCCAAAAAATAGTATAACACACCCAAACTGGTTGAGTTGCATTGTGGGTAATGTAGGCGTCAGGTTTTGACAAGGAGGAAGAATGCATGGAGTAAAGAAAGATATCTCTTCTGCATTAATTCTGATCTGTTGGGAGTCGGACAATATTATTGGAGTGCAATGCTAAATCCTTTGAGTACTTAACTTAAAAAGTAAAAAAAATGTCTGCGATATATAGAGGATTAGAAATATGAATCTAGCATACAATGTTAATTACTTAATTTGTAAGGCACAAGTACCTCAAAACTCTGCTTATGGCTCTATACGTGAGTAAATATAGTTGGTTACATGCCACCACAGGCTTGATGTGTGTGTATCACTTGGAAACACTCGCACACACAAAATCATACCTGAAGATTGTCATGTGTGGAGCAAAATCAGCAAAACAGTCATAGTCATTAATGTTTTACAACAGAGTGAAAAGTGGATTAACATGAAGAAACACAGCAGCACAATTCTCTCTGTGGTAACCATACAGATAGTTCTGATTTCATTTCTTCAGGCTTTGGATACTATTACTATACTATTACATTTCTGCATCACTAGATATCACTAGAACAAAGTAAGAAAATATTCTTCTATTACATTTAGTTGGACCGACCTATTAAGAAGTTGAATATGTTTGCAGGGCTCAATAATAAAGTCAGTGTGAAGTGACACATTTACCAGGATGAGGAGGCTCCTGGCTTTGTCCAGGTATTTACTAACCTGCGGTGGTTTCTGTTTGGAATCAGGTCAAGACAAGCACAAGTCACGTCAGCTGGAACAACAGTGTCTTCCCACATTAATAATCTGCTAGAGTAACTGAGAGGAATGTTTGTCCTGAGCAGTAGTCACTGGAAGGCTTCACTTTAGAGTGTGGGAGTTTGAAGTGTATCTGTCAGTATGTGTCACAGTAAACATCTTCTACCAGAGGGTGTTGACTCATACACACCCAGGTGTGTACAGTGTTTGCTTTGAGATGTTAAAAAACTTAAGCGGTATGAAATTAAAAAAATTGTTTAATTCTTCAAGTTAACCAGATTGATTGACGTGTTTCATATTATAGTAAAAGAAAAGAGAGAAGGAGAAATCTGAAGATTGCTGAACTTTGAACTTTGAACTTAATTTCCCATAAAACTGTGTCATATCAGATGTAAACAACCTGGGATACCACAATAAACACAACATGAGTGTAATTTAGTATCTACCAGTGTATCAACAAACGTACAGTGGCTCCAGAGGCCAGCTCTTCAACTTTAATATACGAGTTCATTATGATACCCACACATTTAAAGTAATGAACAACCTGTAGCTCTTCTTTGTAACAGACAAACATACAATTGCTAATATGAGCTTATCTATCTGCACGCTGATTATAGGTACTAGAAGAGCTTAGCAAGTGTAAATATTTATACTACTAATAACAGCAGTACATGTTTGGAGGCCTGCACTTCAGGCTGTGTGCATCAAAAACTAGTTGGTTATTTCAATAGGGGAGATTAATTGGGTGCAATTTGTTCTGTATAAGCTTAAGAACATAACCAAATAAATGTTTAGTGCACATTGGACACTAGTGAGAATCCCTCAGAAGAGCCACTGACTTAACACAGCTCCAGGAGATAGCTGGCATATGTATGTGAATGTATATGGATGATTGGGGAGCAGTGAAGTGCTGTGGGGAGAAAGAATCTAATCCAATCTTACCACCACCACCGAGGTGATGTGTTTCTTTCTCTGGGAGTTGTTCCTTTTCTTTAATTTCCTGTATCTACAGGGGCCACACCCATCTCCTTACTTTTTCCCACCATTTACATTTTTTGGGGGGAAACTGCACCTCTCAGGGATTAATTTATTCTTTTCCAGATTAAGTGTGTTACATATAACACAGACAAAGAAAAGAAAGATGTCATCCCATTGGCATGAGTCTGCAGTCAGAGCTGGGGGTTGTTAGTCTCATTGCTAGATCTCCCTCAAGCCTATTTAAACCTGTGCAGTCTGTCTCCCACTAAACATTTTCTAGTTAGCTTTGGATTGGTTTCATTTGCAATTGTAACAGTATATAACACTTATGTTACTCATTTCTTTTCTATCATTGCTATTTGCACTACTGATACAGCTACCTGCTACATCCTGTGTTTATTTCTTTTGTGAAATGTTGGTTTTCTAGTTCAAATAAAATGTAATCATTGGCACTTGAACTTGTAATTATGCCTTTTTTTGTCATAATTTGTATTTACTTTTACTAAGTTCTTTCAACAAACACTGTGCAGCTGCAACAAGATGATAATGTATAACCACATACAACACAGCACAGCGTGCTTTTCTTTCCTTGTCTGATTTTGCTAAATTCCGATTTTTCACAATTTCTCTTTATAAAAGGCCCCCATTTTCTCAGAATTTAGATACTCTTCAAAATAGTAGCAAGGTATCCACCACTGAGTGTAGTTTGATGTAGATTTCAGATTGAAAACGTAGTTACAGCTTCTGTAATAACATTTTAAATTTAGAAGACTATAGTCAAGGAGTCTTTTTTTCACTACTCCTTTCTTATTTCACCCCCACCACTAGAAATGGCAACGGGGCCACTCTGTCATTTAGCCACAGTGGGAGGGGGTAAATGGCCAAGAGGTCATTTGGACCAAGCTGCTGACTGATGCTACACCAATAAGCCCTGAATCAAATACACATCCCCTTCCTCCAAACCTTCCATTTAGAGCACTAACTGTGGTCACCTTTGCTATACATCCTCAGTTTCTCCTGATTCTCTTTGGTCTCCATCACTCCCTCAGGGCTACCTTCAGGAGCAGTTTGTACCCAGGTGTGTACTGTATCTATACATAGTCTTTCAGTGTTTTAATGGTCAAGAAGAAGCAATGAAAGATGGTGGAGATGACCAGAAATTGTCCAGGCCCTGTTCAGACCTGGCATTAACATGTGTCTTGGCTGTTCTGTCCGCTTGCAGATGACCACAAGCAGAGGATGGCAACGGCAAGTGACCACAGCAAAAAAAACTACACCACCTGCAGATGTCCATTTAAATAAACCATGTTCTCTGCTGTATTTGACCATAAGAAGAAAGGTTGCCAGTGTAATACTACTTTTTTTTGGTTCTACCTGCAGGTCTGTGTTCCTATGAACTGAACACAAAGTTCCCATTCACTATATTCTGGAGTCTTGACATTCTGACAGATGTATTTATCAGTTGGTAATTTATTTTATTATTAGGTTTGAATCCTGTCATGCCAGATCAAACTCAAGTTGTTATTGTTTCTAGGAAGCACAGAACGGTTGCCCAACAGCGTGGGCATGCACAATGAGAAGGACAAGACAAGATACTGATCATATGCTCTTGCTTTGGCCTACAAACCACCTTTAGGAACTCACCAGTGACAGAATGACATACAGTACTGTTTGTTTTTGTGTCTACATGTTTATGTGTGTGCTTGACAAAGAGAGAACAGCATGAGGAAGAAAATGAAAGCAGTGGGAGCCCTTCCATCTGAGACATTTCAAAGGCCATGAAACACAGGAGTAAACACGATTCTCACCTCTATTGATTACTTGAGCACTGGTTGTAGGGTTTGTGGGTTTATGTTGACTTATAAACAGCCTGGGGACTGGCTTGCTCCAGTCTGATCGATGCTGCGAAGAAAAGGCACAGGTTAGAAGGCTTGTTCCCTTAGCTGTGAGCCTTCATCGGCTTTATGATAGCCAGAGGTTTAGGGTTATGCTCGTAACATAAATTAAGTTGCAAAAGATGGTGGCTCTTTTCCAAGCATTTAAAGGCCCCATAATGTCCATCTTTCAACCCCACTTTACAGCATACCCTAACCTCATGATCCCCTTCCCTCCTACTTTTGCCCTCTCTAGTCCTCTTCCTCCACCTCCATCCCATTTTCTCTATCCTCCTTTGACCCCACTGCTGTTTCCTCATCACCTCTTCACCCATTTCTCGCAATGGCATGGACTTTCGTATACTGCTCGTTTAGAGTGCGGAAATCAATAATATCATCTCGACACTGTCTCAATTTTCAATTAACGACTTTGAGGTCTGTCGCTCCAGAAACATCCATCACATCACATCAGATCAGCCTTCGAAGCACCAGATTAGACATAAACTCACACAAGCCGAGAATCTTGCACACACGTACACACACACACAACCGAAACCAATGACACTCACAGTGGGGGAAGAAATACTACAATAATGTTCTTAAAGCTGCACAATATGTTGGAAAAGCAATGGATCAAGGCTATGTGTATTATGAAAAGGGTCATTAGCAGCTACAGATTATTATCTTCCAACTCTGCATTTATACTCAGCTGTCAGCGTTTTCATCATTTTGGTTTTGCATTTAACAAGCTTGTTGATGTTTTTGGTGGAGAAGCAATGATAAACTATAGAGCTAGGATAGGATATAAGATAATGAATATTGGACTTGGATTCCCCAGGTGACCAGAAACGACTCCAAATAAACGCTTACGTTTCTTGGTGTCAGTTGGATGTGTGAGGTGGCAACTGTTTGCAAAGACTTTTGCCGTATCAATGTTATGAGATGATAACAGGTCTGCTGTGTTTTCAGCTTTCTCCACTGCCTTCAATTGGCCAAAACACAAACAACCTTGATCTGCAAAATGACTTGTACTCACAGATAATTTTATATGTAAATGAGTGAATTTCCCTCTGTATGGTATTTGAGATAGTATACATTATTACTTTCCACTAAGACCACCCCCCAACAAACACTGTTCTCATCAGCCCCCATGCAGAGGCATGTTGTGTCAATAGCTCAACAAACACATGCACTCTCAACATACCCAACATGGAAATGCCTTCCCCCATCTGAACTTGATAAACAACCGGTAGGTCTCTCTTGCTATCTGTGGTTTGATATAGAACCACAATGATCCAGTGCTCATATGCTTTTAGAACAGAAAAAACAAAGTGATAAATCATTGACAGCAGATCAGTAACAGAAGATGAATCCTGTATGCTCCACCCTCCCTGAATCCAGAGGGAAGCCAGTGAAATCCTCCTTTTTCCATTCCGGTTTTATCCAGCAGTCAGCAGATTGGCAGACACTGTAGTGGTCTTTGATGATAAAGCTAATTAACGTGGCAATTAACAGAGCTCTATATTGCTGATGAGGTCAGACGGACCGAGACATTATTTTTTCCTCATGCACATATACACATACATGTCTCTGAGGTAGTGTAACCTGGGTAGGGGTAAACGGTAATTAGGTGTAATTGTGTATTGTAGTGCAACACAAACAATCCACAGTTCACATTTGCTTTTGTATATATTGGTGTTAGAGTATGGATGTAGCATCAGGTGCTTTTGCTGCTAGTCGCTCCAACATAGAAGCATCAAGGAAAGGGAAAAAATTATGTATATGTCGGGTTCCTGGGAACTCTCTGAAAATTATGTCAATAACCTCTGTGTCGTTTCCTTGGCAACGGGAGGCCTTGTCAGTGCAGCGTAACCATTGTGCTGCAATGCTGCTTTTTTCCCCTCGGGCCGTCTCTTCAAAGATCTCTCTTTGCTGTATGTCATGTTTACATTAACAACCCACGCCGCCCCCAAAAGCAAACATATGGCACTCTATACAGTGGTCTATAGTCTTGCTTTAGAAGGAAATACTATATGCCATCTCAGCGTGTACGCATACTAGGTGAGGGTTTGTGAAACTGTTCAATTACATGGATCTGTACATTAGTAAGAGAGATTAATTATGCATTCCATGAATTCAGAAGAGAGACGTTTATGCGGTAAAATCTCAGGAATATGCAAATGCTCAGCAAGCAACACAGCCTGGTCAAGAGGGAAAATGTAAGAAGTTGCTCGGCTTCGTCTCGTGGGCCTCGCCTTTGTGTGGTGGCCAAGCTTTCTTCCTTCATTTGTCTCCACTGTCAGCGGTAAAATGAAAGATTAGAGAAAACCCCAGACAATTTATACACTTAACATCTGAGGGAGACAGTGACAAATGGAGAGAGGAAAACGCCCTACCATTTTCTTTTGATCCTATATATATAAATGGACCTGTGTTTATTTAAAAAAGATCTGAGTACCCATCATGCCTACCCTCCTCCAAGTGTGAATGACAACCAGCATTGCATAGTGCTGTAGCACTTTTTTAATCAAGTATTGGTGAACTATCTAATCAACCACTCGCCAACCAATTAAATCTTATAATTGCCCTACTTAAGAGGTATAAGTAATTTAATTAGCATTAGTTGGCTCCTCTGTATGGGTGAAGGAGGAGGTGTAACAATGAGACGCATGGTCCATCCTAATTTACCTACGAGTCACCCACAGGCCATCTGCATTTATTGTCTGTCAAGAAAATTAAGGGTTAAGACTTGACAAGCACACAAAGACACACGTGTACACACCCACACATACACACTAATCAGTATTGTTGATTGTGTGTGGAAGTGGGAGACGCTATATATATATATGTGTGTGTGTACGATTTAAATATGTAGTCTCATAAATATGGAACATTTTGGGCGACATTGTTTAATGTTATTTATATAATACATGTTGTTTGTAAGTGGAGCTGCTTAGAGGCTATTAACAGCTTTGATATAACTACTTTGGCAATGAGAAAGATGTTTGTTTTTATTTGTTCCGAATATGTTACTGTAATTAGAGACAGACAAGGTGTGGACATGCAGCAAACGTCTCAGGATTTGAATTGGGGATGTTGAAGTTACATCATAAAGGCCACCAGCACATACTTTTATACGTGCAGATGTGAAACTTAATGTGTTCACAAGACTGAGAACACATTAGCATGAACGGCTTTTCACATTTACACATCGCGGTACACGTTCACAACTCCCTCGACACTTATTGGCACAATTTTCTGCATGCAATACACAGCATAGCAGACATGCTAAAAAGTTATTTTTGTCCATGTAGTCATCAGTCTTCCATTCACTGTTGTGTAAGGTGTGCATGAGTATGGGCTCCATTCCAGTTCAAGTCCTCTGAGTTGATGGTTCACATCTCCTCATCTGATCAGAGTGGTCTGATCCTCATCAGCATATCCCCACTAGATATTTGTATTAGTATACAGCCGGCATAGCACGAGGCTCTTCTGTTACAAACAGGCAGGTGGCACATACAGAGATACACACAGACACACACACACACACACGCACACACACACACACGCACACACACACACACACACACACACACACGCACACACACACTCAAGCTATATCAAATCCTCTGCCATCAAATTTCTGTCTCATTGTGATGCCTGCTCTTTAGGGTATTGGTATACAAAACATAGGATTAAATACTTGGATTTGTCGTATTATCTACATATAAAAATGATTACAAAACAATACACAAAGATGGAGAGAGCCACCGCTGCTGAGCATTTATGAGTATTCTTGATTTAAACTGTTGCACTTTACAGCACTGGCCATCCATATGGAAGTTGAAACCCATCTGGTAGGGATACAAGATGGGGGTTGGTAGAGGAATGAAAATGTGAAAAACACATTTCAGTAAATGCGTAATCATTTTAAAACAGTTGAGAGTTTTGCTTCCTGTAAAATCGAAATATTTAATATTTGCAACTTTGAGGCATTGTGAAATAGTTTAGAAAGACACAATGAATTAACTGTTAAAGATCACAGTTGGCCGTTGTGTGAATGCTCACTTGCAATGGCAAATTAGCACGATTGTCTCTTTTTTTCTGGATATTGCAAGCCAGACATTTTGACAACTTCTGCTCCACAGTACACGAGACAGAATATCAAACAGGAATTCAGTGGATTCAACTCAGGGTTCAATCGAGGTCTACTATGACTTGTCTATTTTGTGGTAAGACTAGCACCGTCATGTTATTGAGGAAATGTTTACAAGAAACACATAAGGGAAGTATCAACGACCTAATGTGAGGAAACAGTTATCATGGTTAAAGGCAATCAAGGGTGACTGTCAATTGGAAACAAGAAACAAATGTGTCAGTGTAGAGAATTTTGCCCACATCTATGTGATTCAAGTCTGCATAATGATCGATGACTTGCAGAGTACAACCTGCCTTCTCTTGGTTGCCTCATTTTTCTTCATTGTTGGCGTTTTCCTTTCAGCTTTTTATAAGCTGATGAGATATAATGTTATGGTCTATGGTGTGTTTTAGGACCAAATTATAATACATTTTGTGTTTTGGTAATCTCTGTCCAATAAGGCAGGTAAACTGTCTTTCACACACACACACACACACACACACACACACACACACACACACACACACACACACACACACACTTACCCGATATTCTCCACATAGCTGCATTTTCTTATTTATTTTTTTATTTTCCTAATTATATTTTAAGCATGCATTACAACAGCAAACGAACACCTATATCAGAGGTGTACGGTTATATGGTCCAGTTACTAAAAAGGGATAGACACCTGTCATTCAGAATTGAGAAGTCTTAGAGGTCATATAATGAGCATAACATACCACATCCTGTCCCAGAAGCTTGAAGGTGAGTAGTAAGAGAAAATGACAGGCAGAGAGTGTGGTGTGGAGGTTAGTGTTTGCCGGCTCCTGATTGACTCCAGTGAAGTGTGGTTGCAGTGATACAGAAGCTTGCTTTCATCCAAGAGGAGCCCCACCTTCATACGGCAGCTCCTCCACATTCGACTGCATAGCCAGTGTGGCAATAATAGGCTGAACTCCCATTAGCTGTTGAAACGTTGTGGCTAGTTTCTGGGCCCATAGCCACATTCCTAGAAGCATTAAAATGTTTGCCCTGTTTGCATGCAGTAGTCACTGTTTATAGCCCCTCTCAGACACACACTTCATTACTTAAATATGCTGACAATTGTACATGTTGGTCTCATGCTTGAATAAACGTCTGAGTAACTTTTTCATAAACGCCACAATGGCGGACCGAGTAAATTCTCACTTTTACTGGAATGTTCTTGTATTTAATTGTTTGAAATACTGGAGCTCCTCAGATATCTTGATTGCTGGGTTTTCCATTCAGCTGTTGACCAACATGTTTACTGTGAAGGTATTCACCAGTCGTGGATTATCTGGTGCCAGGGTTTATATTTTATCATCAACAAAATATTTTATTGGGTTGTGGTTATGGCCTTGTGGTGGACTATTACCTATTCAGTAAGCTAATTGGGAAGCTGGCATGACATTAGCAAACATTATTCTGAGGTGTCAATGTCCTGTCACTTTTGCATAAAGCTTTTGCAGAATATTCACGGTTACGAAGGACCAAAAGCCATTATTTTTATATATAAATAAATCCAGCAGTGTCACAGATTTCTGTAAAAAGGCTCATCCATCTGTTTTTTCTCTACCTCTGTCTGTATATGTCGTTCACATGAGTGGTAACACACACACACACACGCACGCACGCACGCACGCACGCACGCACGCACACACACACACACACACACACACACACTTAGCATTCACAAGGAGAAAGTTGTCCTCTCAGGGCTTGCACAAATGGATGACAATAGTGGGTCACCTTGCTCTGCTGGAAGAAGGTGTTGAGAAGCACTCAAACTTCTGTTTGCCAGTGTGTCATGGGGCTCATCGTTCCCGGGATGGGAACAGAACGTTACACAGCTGAAGGCAGGTTTAATTTGGACTGCTTAGCACCTTGCGTTCCTCAGGGCTGTCAAAGCAGTGTGGAGAACACCCCTTTCTCTCAGTCAGCTGAAGAACACGGAGTGAAGCATTTTCCATGCACACACACACACACACACACACGCACACACACGCGCACACGCACATGCACACGGACACGCACACACACACACACACACACACACACACACACACACACACACACACACACACAGACAGATTAAACATAGAGCAAGACAGAGTGTTCCTCACTCAGCGCAAATACCAGTTCATCATAGACAGAAAAGTTTCTGCTGATCAGTGAAGAGATCTTTTTTTAACACACTGAGTACTTTGTATAGACGTGCCTATGAACTCAGTTATACGTTCAGTGAGAGTAATTCTCATTGCATGAATGTCCTTTATTTTTCCTCTTTAAGAATTATGGTCACGCAGCCTGTGACGCTGCCACTGTGTCCACGCATGCATGAGTACCCGTAATCACACACACACGTGCGGAAATACACACATAAACCAATTGTACTACAATTCATGTGCTTTCCATTGCTGAAGAGAGTGATAACACACAGCCTTATCTGTAACCATGACAACACACTGAATCCACTGTGAGCCCTCTGACGCCTGTTCTGAATCGGCAAAGTGTCGTGAATGGCGTTTAGATAGGAACAGAAGCCTGCTGCTGTGGGGAAACTGTAAGATAGCAGGGCCTTTGATAATGTTCAAATCCAGTGGGATTCTGGGCGCACTTTATGTTCTGATGACCTTGGATTGGATTGTTTGTATGGACCTGAACACCTTCTACTCATTTGATAGCCAAATATTTTAGCTGCCTTGGACAACGGATGTTGACACGATGACCTGTATGAAATACAGAGTAACATGCAGAACATTCAATCACAAATTGCTGTAGGCTGAGGAAGAATGTGACATGCTGTGGCTGACTATGTGCTAATAGTAGTCAGTGTTTTGTTAGTATTCATAATCCTTGGGCGGACAGTTTGGACCTGAAAAAGTGTGTTTTTTGTTTCAGTTAGCCGTAACAAGGGACCAACACACAACCCCCCACCGTCTGCCGTCCTCTACAGACAGAAAGGTCAGCCGGGGAGCACCATAAAGAGGAGTAGAGCGTGGTCATTGAGTTCCTCTAAAGTTCAAACAGATTCAGCAGAGGCCCACCACTCTCCCTCTCTCCCCTGCTCTTTTTGTATGTGTGGTTGTGTGTGAGAGAGCCAAAGACACTGAGATTTTAAGATTGTATTTAATAAGCAAAGGGGGGTGGATACACTGACCCTGAAGCAGACTGACCCCAGGGTCAAAACAACAGGAAGGAAGTCACATGACCCATTCAAACTCACGTAGAGTAGAGGGTGGAAGGTTGGTGGGGTAGAGGACCACAGACAAAAAACAGAAGACACAGAGAGAGGGAGTAGAGGGATGAAGGGGTGGGATCTGTTCTTTTGACTTGTTTTTCTCAGTCAGCCTGACGCAGGTGTCTGCAGACATGCTTGGCGCCTGTCCAGGTGTGGATTACAACATCAAGACCCCTTCGGGGAAAACAAGAAGCAGGGTGAGACGGACTGAGGAGCGAGTGAAAGCGACAGACTGAAATAGAAAAAGCAAGACAGAAGTATTCTGCCTTTGCATAACTCTTTGTATACTCCTTGTCACTATTAAAAGCAGTATTTGTTACCAATATAAACAGCAGCATCAATAAGAATGAAGAGATGAAGCTGCCTAGCAACATGAAGCCTACTGTAAACTAATGTCTGCGTGTGTGTGCGGTAAAGCACGGAAAAGAAGATGGTTGGTACAGTCATTGGGTTGCACAGTGGAAAAATAGGGGGAAATGGGTCAGGCTCACTTTCTTTCTTCTTCTTTTTTACGAGATGATGTCCAGGTCAAGAGGCAGGATAAACAGTGGTCATTAATGACACAGGTTATTAGTCCCTCAAGTCCTAACTGAGTGGTAGTGTGATATTGGGTCATATGAAAGCGGGCTGTAAGAACTGCTGGTTTATTGCTGGGTTGTTAAACTCTGGCCTTTTTGATGTTTGCTGTGTGAGATCACTCACAATTAGACAAAGATAGTGGCTCTACTTTTGCTGTTACCTTTTCATGTGTATCACAGCTGCTTTCAGGAAGCTATTAAAGATAAGGCCGGTGTTATTCTTTATTTTGCTTACCGTCAACCGACAATGCAAATCAATCATCGTTCCTACTGGCGAATCTTTAAAAATACATACTTGTTTTTTTCGAAAAAGGCCAAGTAATTTCCTGTTGAGACAATATAAAACCATGCATATACCATCCCCCACACGTAAACTGGTATTCATAAGAACAGAATGTTCTGTGAGAAGGTATGCATACTTCAGACTAGATGGAGAGAAAGTTTTCTAAAGCGAGTCAAGGGTGATATGATAAGGTGGAGCTAAAACAATAAGGCACACTCAAGTAATAAAACAATGGTTGGTTCAGGTTATTACCCAGTTTTCCTTTTTTCCATTTTTTGTTTGTTTTGTTTTGTTTTTTGCAGCCTAGTGTATGTACACACATGCACCCCCTTCACACATGTGCTCCGCTGGCCACCACGCTCTGTGTCTAACACAGGAAGGAGATTATTAGCTTCCTGAGGAGCTGAGGTGGGGGGAGCGACAGACAGAGAGGACAGGATGAGGTCAGCAGCACTATAGATTGGCTGGTCGGAAGCTCCCAGTATCAGTTACAGCACAACCTCGAGACATTTAGAAATTGAGAATTTGGGGGGGTTGCGGCAAATGTAGTGGACTGGGTGGATTAAAAGACAAAAATAGGGATGAATGATGGGAAACAAGGATGCTTTTGCACCGCAATCAGTCACAGTCATTCTTGGAGAGTGATGGCTGGCTTAGAGGATGGGGAATGAAAGTGATATTGTTCCAGGCAGGATGTGGAGGTCAAGAGGCTCTCTGACCAAGGATACACCATGACCAAAACACTCCATTAAAACGGGCCTGACCTTCAACCCGCCACTTCTTTCAGAGAGACTTGGACTGCGCCAAAATGTCCAGCACTCCTCTTATCAGCTGTCCGATGATAATTATTGTGTGTACAGCCAAATATGTGCGCGTGTCTCTTCGTGTTTGTGTGCCGTTGTCCAGTGCGTATGTTTGAACAGCAGATACCTGAGAGTGCAGGTAGCCCAAACAAGGTCACGGTGGATTTGGGGATTTTCCTGTGACCTGGAGTGCACCAGAGAAATGAGAAAAGTTGAACAAAATGCCAATAACAACAGGCAGAAGATAAAAATTGCACAAATGAGAACATATAATGTGCTGACAGACTATACGAGTGGAGATGTGAGCTGATCAGAGTCAGCGATGCTTTTCTTCTTAACGCATGTATTTCAGGTCGTGCGGTTGGGCGGAGGCCGTGCAGTATGTTGTTGGTGGTTGAGGGGTAAGCTCGTCACGCTGTCATTACCACAGAGAAAAACAGAAAAACATACATGCACACAGATTCATGTAAACACAAACACATCCCTCTCACTGTCTCTTTATCTTATGCACAAACACATTTGCCCAGTCCTGCCCTCAGCACAGCTTTGTTCCAGCGAGCAAGTGGATTTAAAAACAAATGACGTGCTTGGCCTTTTATTATGTTCCGGACTGTTTTTCCTGAGGCTGGAATGCGGACAGGAATGTGTTGTTGCTCTGCTAGCGCTCAGAGGGAGAAAAACCTATCATGCTTTCACGCTCAAGGAAAAAGAAGAGAGAAAGACAGGCGATAGAGCAGAGTGTAGCAGGATTTAAAGAGAAGAAGGGGGGCAGGTGGAGGGGGGGGATATAAAGAGAAAGGAAAGTGGCTCAGGCCACAAGTAGTTGCAGAAAAACAGCTTGTTACTGTTAAGGGTAAACCAGGAGGGGGGGGGGGATTCTCCCTGGTGTGGTTGGAGTTGTGATGGGAGCTTTTTATTGGCCTACTCTCTCTCTGTCTCTGGTTTTCATTACAGCTGTTATGATGCTCTGTGCTCAGGCCAGGCCAACACTTGCATAACACTTGCCCGTGATTGGCCTGCTAGTCTAAACTGTGCCGCTGCCAGTCTCTCTCTTTTTTATCGTACAGTTCTGATGCTCATCTACTTCACCAGGCCTGGATGGAAGTCAGACAGACACTTCCAGACAGCTTTTGCTTGAAGGCTTGTACATACAAAAAAAGTGACGGAAGTAATTGTGGGAAGAATTACTAAAGAGGAGGAAGTTTCAACCCTCCTCACTTTCTTATCTCTTCACACCTGTGACATGGGTGTGAATGTTGGCTTGTCAGTTTCGGAAAACTGCAAGAATTGATCTATATGTTAAATAGGTCTGGAGGGAGTGTGTGCTGCTGTTCGGCCATCCGACAAACACTTTGGTTGAAGCATACCAACATGTTCTAGTCCTCCCAGTCAACTCCACGTGTGTGAGACAAGAGGTGTCCAGTCCCGTCGGCTCGTGTCTGCCCCCTTTAGCTGCCGATTCAGCTAGTTGAAAAGGTGTCGAGAAAGAAGTTATTGGATGGCTGATCAATAGTGAAACATTGATTCATCAATTTAGTGATAATTTTATTTAGTTTTTGTCTCTGCCTCTTCGTCATGAGCAAAAGTCACAGCCTGAAAACGCCAATGCAGAGTCAGGAAAAGCATTCGTGTGACGAGACGAGTCTCATCAGATCCACCGTGTTTCGTTTTTTTAGCACAAATACTGACTTGGGTCATTCCATCTCATGCAGAATGTATACAGGCAGTTAGTTATTTAGTCTGTTTTGTAAATAATGGGATTGGGGCCACAGAGTGCCACAGAGAGGCCAGGGAAATCAGAAGGTGTTGAAACGACAGACAAATTGTTTTTGTCTTTAAATGAATCAGAGAAATATAGAATATCATCAGCCTCATGAAGCAACGAGAGGTGACATAAAGCTCGGTAAAGTGATGTTCTGTGAAGCCAGTTACAGTCCTGGTGTTGCACTGAGAGTGGCGTGTGCCTGCAGACAGGGTCTTATGCTGACTTTATTTAGCATTCTGCCTGCATGCTGCTGCACTGCGACGAAGATACCTTGAAGACAAATTTAGTTTTGTTTGTCATTCCACAATATGTGTCTTCCAAGATTGTCATTTCAAATTGCGTGTTCCACGTGTAAACAGCTAATAGGTTCCTGGTTGAAATCATTTGAACGGTGCGTAATGCCGCAAGAAATCATTACTTTCCATGTGACATGGATTGTATTGTCCATATAAATGAAACAAGTGTAGAGGACATCCAGCTAGATCTATAAAAAAAAACAAAAAAAAAAAACACTTAGTAATGGAGCCCATTCATGCATTTGTACAAAATATGGGAACTGAGTTTGATGTTATCTGAACGTGAGAGTGCATACATAAGAGAGTAAAGACGAATTAGCAAAAAATAAATAAAAAAGTGCCTGTATGTGTAACAGTCTCATCCTTCATACAGGGGCGATCAGGGACCTATTTGTCCCAGCAGGGAGTGGCGAGTGAGGGATGAGGTGTAGAGCCCCTCGGCTTGTCTGGTGCTCAGAGCAGGGCAGGAACTCCCAAGATGGATGAGAAGGATGGCTAAACGAGAAAAGGTGGATCAACAAGAGTGGAAGAGAACAGGAGCGGGGAGAGGATCGCTGGTAGGACGGGGGAAGAGAAGATGAGCGATGGGTGGACAGTCTTTCTTTTGATCCATCATTGAGTGATGCGCCATTCAATCTGTTGACTGAGACCACCTGGGGGACTCTGGGGGAGGCTGTGTGTTTGTTTATTAGCGCTTGGGGGAGGGGTATCACTCGGCTATAGATGGCTGTCTGCCTCACAGCCCTCCACATTAGGGTGATTGAAGGGAACTGATGGCCCACTTCCAGACAGTGTCAATGTCTTTGGAGCGCTCAGTAAACCTGCTGTGTGATCTCAATGATGGAAAACAGCTTTCATTACACTGATACAGGAGAAGCCAAACAACAAAATCGTTTGTATCTTCAATCCCATTTTGTTACTGTTGTTAATGAAATGAATAGGCGAGTGTGGAAATCAATCTATGCCTCAATTTTATGAATGTTTTTTTTCTCTGCCTCCGTGTTTTATCTTACTTTGTCTTGAAAAGAAGGAGCTTAGTGTTCTTCAACCCTGTGTTTCCCTAATTGTTTATTTATCTTCACTTCACCACTACCTGCCTCCATCATTCATATAATAATGTGGTAATTCCCAAATGAGGCTCCCATCCCCCCTTACTTATCCTCCCACTCTTCACAAGCTCTGCATTCTGCTGCCATCCACCTATCCTGTTTATCACTTGCTTGTATGTTTCTGTGGGTGACTCTCTCTCACACACACACACACACACACACACACACACATACATGACCTCATGCAGGGGCCAATGCACAGGCTGAATATGTCTTTTGTGACCAGAGGTGTTATAACTCAAAATGTAAATGTTAACAATGATGGCCTTTTCTCATTCACGTTCTTTCTCTCTTCCTCGCCACCCATCGCTCTCAAATAAACATTTGAAAAGTCATTCGGAGATTGGTGATTCTACGACATTGTCTCGGTGTCGTATAGAAACTGCATGTCCTTACTCTGCGCTATGCGTCATACGAGAGTAGCAAGATAAGACATGAGCCCTGAGATATCTGAACATTATCTGAGATTAGGAAAAAAGGAGATAGAGGCAACACAGAGACGAGATAAACTGAAACATTTGTGGTCATCAGTTAAAGTGACAAATACATTTTAAGAACAGGTTAGGTAAAGATAGTGGTGAATGGAGAGATTAGCGGCCAAGATCATACAGATGAACAGCAGTAAACATACGTACTTTAACATTAATTTCATGTAGATTAGTCTAAAATAAAAAAAAAAAAATCTGATTTTTCTGGAATACAAGGAACAAATTCAAGTATCTGAGATAAATAAGTTCCACTAAACAATAAACAGTGTACACGTATCCATTTACCTGAATACTTTTCTTCCTTAAAAGTCCTGCCCTTTAAGATTGTGACACTTCTGACTGATAATAATGTCTAACTGTTCGAGGTACAATGATCTGCCTTTAACAACATCAACAAACACACCACAGTGTTCTCAGCTCAGCTGCATGGTTCGCTGTCAAACTTTAGATAACTATGTCAACTGCAGAGGTAAGAGATCACTAGTAGCTCTATGGAGAATTTGTAGAATCATAACTGTGATTTATGTGTCTCTTTGATGAGGGATCTGCGGTTTTTCTTACCACAGGTTTTAGTGGTTTGCTAACATTTAAAGATGTAATTTTCGAAAGAAGAAAAATACATAATATTTTTTTTATAAATCGAAAGTTAGATTCATGAAATACACTCTTGGTCAATTTAAGATACTCTGGGATTTTCCCTTTATAGATTTACTTGGTCTGGTATGACCATTAACTTAAGTTATCTATTGTTACCTAATATAAACTGATTTCTATCCCATATTTCTATGGAACTGAACTTATTATGTTGTTTGCATTTTAATGAACTCTTCTGTACTTGTACTACTGTAACACTATGGTTTAACGCATGTCACAGATAAACATTTCATTGGTTTCATAGCAAAAGTCAAAAATAAAGTAAACATACTGTACCTTAGCAAGAGTCATGTTTGTTTGTTTTGTTAGCCAGTGGAGGCCGTGTAGGCCCAAATCCCAGTTTCACCTTGATTTCAACTTGAAGCTGTTACTCATGAACAAGTGTGGTATCCTCATGTCTCATTGCAGAATGAAAACAAATTAGTGAGAATCCCAAGTCATGTCCGGAGGACTAGTGGGTTATTTTCTTGTCAATAAAGACATTAAATGAAAACCTTTTGTTCCCTGATCTTGCCTTTTGGATATTTTACATACACTCACACATTCATCAAGTCAGATGTTGGTGCTCATATTCTTTCAGAAATTAGTATATACACTCATTTATACAGAACACTGGCACATTGATACAAACTAACCATGAGTTTGACTGAGGTTTTCTGATTTTCAGAACCCTCTTGTGTGCATGTATCTGTTTTAAATGGATGATTAAATGCATAGAAATTTTAATCTTGAGTAAGACTAAGTCATGGCGAGTACACACTTATTTACACACTCGTGATGGGGCACCAACAAGCAGAAAGTACCTTAGAGGGCCCTTCATCACATTTTCTATATTGGAAGGTGCAGCTTGTTTGAACATGGGGGCACCAAAGGCAAATAGACACAGGTTATATCTGAGCTGTGAGTTTTCCTTGTATGCAAAATATACATGATCACTAAATGAAGTACACACATGCAGCTCATTGACACTCAGCAGCCAAAGGGTTTTACTTAATAACCGCTATCAGTCTGTAACTGTTTAAACTGATATTGCTTGTTGTGTTTGTTGTGACATGTATGATTGTATTTGTATTATACTGGTTGGCTTTTTGGCTGTTTGCTTACTAATTGTTTGATGTCTTTGTTCATGCTCAGCAGCATTGAAAACGAGTCTCCCTCAATTCATCCCAGAGTCTTAGATGAAGGTTTGAATGAAAGAATGAAAAAAGCAGATGGTGTTTCCTTGTAAGGAGCTGGTGGCCGTCTGCAGGTCATGTGCCGTCTCCAACAACCACATCCATCACTTTGAGGAAAAAACCGGGAGGGGAGCAGAAGACTTGCAGCAGGGGCCCACTCCTGAAAAACCTCCCTCTCAGGGAGGATGCGGTTACTTTCAAGGGACTGCATACTCAAGAGTTTCCAAATTTGTAATCCTTACATCATACACTCTGCGGGGCTACTGTTTTCTAAATTTAAGTTCCAGAAAGATTGATTTTAAAATCTTCTTTTTCTGTTGCTCATAGTCACTTTGACTAGGCCAAGCAGCGGGGTAATAAAGAAACAAAGCTGTTGAAACGCTGGTGTGATGAATAGCTCTACCTGTGCTTGAGGAAACATGTTCCCCAGCAGTGTAATGAGGACACACCCTAAGCTGACCCGCAGCTGTAAACACACAAGCAGACGCACCTGCTAAGTATGAGTCACGTTAAGGTGGGCAGGGCCAAGAGAGCGCATGAGCTCATCGAGTTGGTTCCCGCACATTCCCACATCTCATCTCCTCCTCCCACGTTCCATGTTCCCTCTGTCTTTGTTTTTCCACCTCTCTTACCTGCCTTTTCCTGTTTCTCCCTCTTCACCTCTTACTTGTCCCATTCCTTCTTGTGTTTGTTTGGGAGTGTGCTTACTTCCCCCTGTCCTGTCTTTGTTGTGGCAGCCACTCTATCATCAGAAACAGGAAGGGGTGCGTGAGAGAGTGTGTGAGGTGGGTTTTTGTTTACCTGGTGGCCAGGTGAAGAGGCGGGGCAGTGTGTGTACGTGTGTGTTCTCTCTCTCTCTCTCTCTCTCTGTGTGTGTGTGTGCACGTGTTGGAAGGGATTACAGTCAAAGCAGCCAGCGTGAGAAACAGGAGATGCACAATAAGCGTGAGAACACTATACCTGGAAAACAGCTGGGAATGTCTGCTAAACAGGCTGACCAAACACACATGCATACAGTACTTAGAAACGCACATAAACACACACTAGTTCATGCAAGTGCGCAACATGCACTCCCACACTTTCCTGTAAATTACCCAAGTGGGAGTTCCATACTGACTCATTTCTCAAGAATCATAGTTTTAGGGTCCTCGGATAAAAACAGAAGAGTTTGAAATCCTAAAAACCTGGACGATCTGCATTTACTGCTTTTAACTTTTAATCAAATGTGAAACGTTAATTAAGCATGCTGTTGTAGAACATTGTCACCCTGAACCCCACCATTCCATCCTGTCTATTTCATCAATTAATATACAGTATATTCAGATAGGTATTTTCTTCTTTTAATACAGACTTTATTGTCTCAGTTAGTTCTAATATAGCCAGGCTTTGCTCACATATGTACAATATACTTATTTAGACAATGATAGAGGTTTACTACAGTATGTAAAATGTGTGTTGATTAGTGTGACTGTACGTGTGTGTGTGTGTGTGTGTGTGTGTGTGTGTGTGTGTGTGTGTGTGTGTGTGTGTGTGTGTGTGTGTGTGTGTGTGTGAAGAAAAAGTTTCTCCATTCTCACATTTCACTGGAAAGAGGAAGTTAATTCTTGTTTACTGAACTTTTTCTGGTAGATTATGCAACACTAAAAGGATGACACAAGAGCGTTCCAGCACTCCATATTAATAGTATGTGCATATGTGAGTGAGTGAGAGAGAGAGAGAGAGAGAGAGAGAGAGAGAGAGAGAGAGAGAGAGATAAGCTGGTGATAGTCACTGACCACGGCGGAAACCCATACATATAGGAAGCACTATTTGAATAGCTGCACACAGTTAAATAAATATCTGTTACACACACCTACACACACACACACGAGACAAGAGTCAAATGGGTGTGTCGGGGTATGCTCTCTCTTTCTCTCTCTCGAACCTGTCATCCATTCTCTCCTGTGCAGAATATATTCAAATATGGTGAAAACAATCCTGTATGTAAGTGTTTGCATTCCTGCTCGTTAGATCTGTAAGAAATATCTGGGAACCTGAATATAGATGAATCTTTGAGGCACCGGACCACATCTGCAGACAGGCTTCAGCGAGCCTGAGGAAAACCAAATATTTGGCCCGTGATTAGATGAAGAAAATCATTCTGTGTTTGGCACTTTTTGTGGTGTCACCTGTGTGGATTTCAGCCAGTTCCTTTTCCAGCAAACCAAGACCACTAATGTTGTCATGTCAACATTGTCGTCAAGAATGACTTTTAAAGGCTAAATAAGTATAAATAAAGTATCTTTCAACAGGGTTCTGTTGGAAAAACCTGATGGAAACATCCATGAAGATCATCAACACCACATGCTAAAGCCTCTATGTATTGTGTTTTTTAGGCCGTCCAACCAAACGGGGAAACAATCATAAAGGAAATGTGGTTAAAACTTTTGTTTAAATTTAGAGCTTTGCCAACTAAAACAGAGTTGGAAAATAATTAACACATTTTCATGACGTCGCTCCGCTTGCATTATTTATTTTCTTATTTCTAATTGAAATTGTAGCATTGCGATACTCTTTGCATTTGTTACAACATCAGACATGTCTCACAATTTATATTGTACTGTTGGGTTGCAACCAATGATTTATCAAACTAATCTCGCAGTGTGGCATGCAATGAACTTGCAAGATTGCAGTTATTAAGCAGTATGTATGGGGTGTAATGTCTCTCCTCATGGAGCTTACAATGGTAATGTTGTTGTTTTTTTTGTTTTTTTTTCAGTCACCTGCTAAAAGTAAGAATACATGTATGTCCGTGTACGTTTACAGCCTGTTATCTATTTGTGTTCAACGTGACTTCGCTCTTTCTAGTGCACTCTAGAAAAGATGTTGCACATCGGCCGAGGCCGGTCGCACAAACCAACTGAAGACTGATTGTTGTTGTGGGGGACATGCACAAACCCTTTCAAAAGCACACACACACACAGCAACACACACACACACACACAAACACACACGGCCACTAATGTAGTGGCCGTGTCCCAGACAGCTTTCCGGAAACAAGCCATTTCCTGTGGAGTTACTGCAGGTCTCTGTCCATAAGGCTGATGACTCCCTGGGGCAACTGGCTACTTTACACTGCTCATATGGACCTATCTATTGTTGCATGACCGACCTCCCCGCCCCAACAAACACAAACACACACTCACGCACACACATCATCACGTGCACACATAAGCACTCACACACATTCACACACATTCACACACCAGCTGACACGTAGACGATATCCACGGGCAAGCTAGCTCATTGAGTTTGCATTATCTCACTCTAATAGTGATTTGCATGGTGCATAGAGGCTATGAGCAGGCATTATCTTCTGTTTAACTCTTTTAACATAGAGTAACGCAAGCATTATAATTGGCCTTTCCTCCTGACCAGTCTTTGACAGTGAGCAATAAAGGATAGAGGTGACAGCCAGAGAGACTAATGGCCTGCAGCTTACTATCCCTTCTTTACAATTGAATGAGATAAATTAGAGTCTTTAATTAAACTTTAGGAGCAAGAGGGAGAACAGGAGCAATGAAGAGCCCAGTGATGGATTAGATTTAGTTTACAGAGAATATATCATACTTTGCTCTCTCTGATTCTGCTCTTTCATTAGCCTCCTAGGTTCTACGTTCGCTGCAGAGACAAATCTGTCTAAAGGTGGGGGCCTACCTTCGGGCTACCATTCTGCCCTTCCTATGGCAGTCAACCTGCACATTTATCTACAACCTGTCCCTTCTTTATAGCTGTTCTTGTCCACCGCTTTCCATCTGTGCTGCTCACATACTCACGATTTAAGTACAAACAAGTCATATCCCTTACCCAGCACATGCAACCTAAAAGCCAGCCCCTCCTCCCATCCAAACATAGACCACTAGCCATAGTAGACAATTCGAACAATTTCTTAGCATTAATTACCATTTTAATTAGCAAGGATGTGAGAATGAATAATCTGACAGCATATGGCTACGGGTGCAAAAATCATAATCCTATCACAATGTTATTTATTCCCACCCAGTTCCAGGGGCTGTTTCAACATGCTGGTCTAATTACTATTGCTGGGGGTGGGGACTGTGAGCAAAGCAATGCTAATGCTGGAGGCAACGTTAGGTTAGGCCCACACCCAATTCTTAATGCACTCTTGCTCAACAGGGAGCATGGCTTTAAAAACAAGGAGGGACATGGGAAATGAAAGAGAATCTAGATATGTCCTCTCTTTCCTAATGAGGGTTTTCTTAATGAAAGAGGCAGGAAACTGAATTGAAACATCTGCTCCGGCGAGTGCCTATTGAAATGAAAGATGAAAAGCTAGGGCTTGTTTGTGATGGAAAGAGGGCGGAGAACGGAAACACAGAGGCGAATGGCTTTCTTAAATAACATCATTATTTATTGCATGTGTCTATAAAGAATCAATACAATCTAAAGCAATGAACTAAGTTTAAATTATCATCTCTTAGTAGCATCACAATATGCAAGATATGAAATATTCACAATGAAAGACACAGCAAGATAAGCCCATATCGTAACCTTTAGATGCCGAATAAAAACTTGCAAAACACTGCTCAAAACACCAAGAGGCTTGATTAGCAAAAAACAAACACAAAAAAAGTTTTCATTTCAAATTTGGAGAAAGAAAATGCACAAACAGCAAAAATCTGATTTTAAGGTTTAACAAACATTATTAACAGTATTTATACATTTGGTACGTCTTGTAAACTAATTTTCAAAAGTGTAAATATTGCATATATGCCATTTGTGTTGTACCTAAGTAACAAGAATTAATTTTGTGAAGTATTGATGATTTCTCTTAAAATCTTATTTTCAGAATTACAGCATTAGAAAATGTCCTCATAGTGGCATCCATCTAACAAGACTATCCCATGACAGTTTAAAAATAAATCTAAGCCAAACCATACTGGTTAGCCTATAACTTAATTAGTGCTTTTGTTGTATCAGAAATTTCACTCAAACACATAATATGTACAGTACAAACAACATAAGTTATTTAACTTAACATCTCTCAAAGTTTCTCAGCGTTTGTTTAAATGTAATTTATCTGTCACTATTTACAGTATATAGGCAACGGTTAAGTACCAGTGAATTCAAATGAATAAAGAGAGGCTTGTATCTGCGTCATAGTTTTGATTCAGTACCTCTGCATGTTTCGTTGTTGTTGTTGCAGTTGCTGGGGTGTTTGTCGGGTTGTGTGTTTCCAAGCCCGGAACACAGCATGTACTACATTCAATGTGTCTTGTGTTACAATCTGAAAAGTTTGTAAGTGCAAGACCATGCATTAGCTCTGGCGTGTTCCGCCTGGCTCTCTCTTAGCTCAAAGTGGTTTCAAGCTATTGAGCGGCTCTTTAAACAGCCAGTCAGACTGCGTCATACATTGCCCAGCGCTGCCTGCACCTGCCAGCCAACCATGTGGTGTGACAGAGCTCCGCAATCAGGCATCAGGTGAGAAAACTTAAGATTCTGAGCTGTCAAGTTACTTTGTATAAATAACTTCAAACATTCATGTCCCCCGTCCCTTGTCCTGTCAGGTCATAACTTCCTGCAGGCTGTGTGGGTGTGCAGGATATCACAGGTGAACAGTGGCTGAGTAGGTAAAGTGTATAAAGGTGCCGAGACTTGGGCTCAGACAGGCCACAGATCTGGTGGTCAGGTCCAGTTGGACCTGGTTCATCTATTGACTGAAGCCAAAAGACCAGTTGAAAGTATATGAATGGTAATAATAACAATAGTAATAAGTAAAATAACATTATACTGCAGAATAATTTTGCAGGCCTATGCACAGAGATAAATAGTAACCTATCTATAGTTAGAGTTAATAGTCAGTTTAAGTTCTTGTTATTTGTTAAGTAATCTAGTACAACACCAGCATTAGTGCCTGAATGTTTTGGTGCCGAGAAAAGCGGAGGGAAAATTTGGGGCAAGGGTCAAGTGTCCGTGTTGCCATGGCGATGGCCGTCCCCGTGACCCTCAAAGGCGGTAAAGAGGTCAAAGGACATCGACTGCAGCGCATGGTCCAGCTGTCGCTGTGGCGACCTCATCACTCGGCTGCAGTGAAATCTTACGTTCACTGGAAAAAGAGGGAGGAGGAGGGTAGCCTTCATTCTGAAAGAAGAAGAAGGAAAAAACACAAGTGAGTTTCTTGTCATGTGATTTACAGACATGAAGTTTAATCTAACTGAATAAGTTTTGTTGGTCAATACTCCTCTCAGAAACTTGATATAAGAGTGTGTACATACAGTTTATGTGATTTATTATGGAGCAGTAGAGACAGGAGGAGGGGGGGGAGTTCAAATGGAAACCCCCACTCTGTTACCAAGTAAGGAAAAAGTGCTCTTCAAGCGGCTTGCCTGTGTGTGTGTGTGTGTGTGTGTGTGTGTGTGTGTGTGTGTGTGTGTGTGTGTGTGTGTGTGTGTGTATTCCTCAGCTGGTAGACACTGAAGTGGCAGGTGCTTTCACGGCAAGGGAAAAACAGAGTGGCATTTAGCACTGTGCAGCTGACACAGGGCAGTCTCCAATGACGGCAAAAGATACAGCAACAACACTCCCACACACCGACACACACACACAGACAAACACACACACACACCTATTCTTGATTGCATACCTACTGAAGTCAAATAAACAAAAGAATGCCAGGTTCACTCCCACACACAGCACAGCTATGTGTTTTCACATACTATAAACCCTGGGTCTTCAGTGTCACATTTCTCCCAGTGGAAAGCTGTGCCGACCCTTGCCCTGGTGTATTTGTTTGTGAGGTTTCATTTGCATGCAGAGCTATCAAATGAGAGCGGAAGTCTTGGCTGACGCTGACACACACAAACACACAAAGCCCCTCTACACGGCTGCATTTCTTCCCTCATTCGCCGTCTCCTCTCTCTCTTCCCGAGCCACGAACAAGAGCTGTTTTCACAAAGCTGGATGTGATGGTCATTCTCTAAAACAAACCTTTCATTCAGAGTCCTTACTATTACCCCCTCCTCAACTACTCCCTCCATAAACACACACACACACGCACGCACGCACACGCACACACACACACACACACACACACACACGTTCTTTGTCTTTGGCCTATACATACACGTTGTAAAGGAAAATCAGAGGCTGATGTCAATACTTAGGCTTTATAGACACTTGACAGAACACTTACTGATGTCCAAAACATCACAGTGGGGAAAAAAATACATTGAATAGGATGGTGCGTTTCCACAGATCATCAAGGATGTCTGACGTGCAAAAATATGAAACCACAGAGTTAATTTGAAAGATAAAATAGTTAATTTTCCTCCTGAGGCTACCTGTGCTGGCTTAGCTCTGTCTCTACATTGAGACAGAAGAAAATAGAAAACACTGGGGTTGGAAATGTTGGAAAAACCACAGTAACAGAATCAACCTGACAGAGAGGACTGGGAATGCAGTGAGGTCATGGGACTGCCGGTCCATAACAAACTGTGTGTGTGTGTGTTTCTAGAGGGGCTGGGCCAGGCATCGGCCTGGAGAGGAAGACACTTGGGTGAGAATGACTGCGATGTGCCGGGAAGGAGAAATTAATCACCAACGGCTTAGACTAGCAACCAGGTGTAGCCATGTCCATATAAACAGTATCATTATTATTGTACGAACACGCAATAGTGCAACGAGACAATGTGCCGCATGGAGGCTCACCACACACACTGCTATTCAAACACATGCTGATCGGAGAAAACTGTGGGCGGGCAGAGAGATTTGGGGGTGGGGTTGATAGAAGGGAGCAGTGGTCCAGCGGGGGAATGAACCCAATGGCTCCTACCCCTCCTCTTTTTTGGAGCACATGCACACACCCCTCCGCCTCTCCCAACAATCCACGTCAGTGCCCCCCTATCCCAACACACACACACACACACACACGTTCAAGCGCTGTTCATTATTTATTTAGATCTCACAGGCTAAATTTAGCCATGCTCCATTGAGGACTAGGACACACACACACACACACACACACACACACACACACACACACACACACACACACACACACTCTCTCTCTCTCTCTCTCTCTGGTGCTTCAAAGGCAGAGTAAACACGTCCCCATGTCTGCTGATGCATCACCTGCTCGAGTAGTTCCGTGTTGTAAATAAATGAGCTTATGGGGAAACTTCTCCAACTGTATTTCTGAACAGCGACAAAGGAGGAGGATCATCAGCTGTAAGGTACGCTAGAAAATGAGCTTCTGCAAACAACAAAACGGATGTTACGAGCAGGTTTCCTCTTACAGATCAGCAGGCTCAGATGTGCTTTGTTTACATTCTTGCCCTGCTGGCTCCTCCCTGATTTACAGCAGTGCTCCTACGAACCAACAGACTCTTCACCTCTGACCTCCCACACCTCTGTCTGAACCAGCAAAACAAAAACAACAACCTGATAACTGTTATCATGCTGACTCTTTCCAGATAATCATTTCAATCCTATCTAATTTTTAAACCTTTTTGCAATGATAGCGTGGCTTTTCCCTCAGAATATGATGCTAAAGAGCGAAGGGTTGCAAACGACAACTGGTTGTTTACATTTTTTATGGATTAATTACAAAAGTATTTGGTAATTGTGAAATAAACCAATCTCAGTTTCCATGAGCCAAAGTTGGTGAATTGAAATGTTTTGTTTAGTCTGACCAACAGGGTAAAACCCAAAGAAAAGCAGCAAATGCTCCCAGTTGAGAGCTAATCCTGAGCTTAACTATAAAATACACCCCTATAGAGAAAGATTACTACAGTATCAGGATCCAGAGAGATAGAAAAGAGTTTACGATGTGCTGGACTATTCATGAATGAAAAATTTAAAAATCGGCCTGAAGCCAGTAGACCTGTTGTGTGTAAGTACTATATGACATGTGCACTCATATCACACATGTGCACTCTATCTCTTCCTCATCCATCTAGACAAAACCAGCTACTAATCCTGAAGTGAATGTAATCCTTCTTAACTCTAAGCTAAATTGAGGATATGGATGGTTGACTTTTTTTTCCATCTCGGTCTGGAACATCCCGCCCTACTTTACTCAAAGAGTTATGTATCAGACAGCCAGGAGCGCTGTGTTTGTGTGTGTGTGTGCACCTGTAGGGGAGGGGTGTACAAAACAGGTGAGGGCAAAGACTGAATGTTCCTGAAAATGAAGTATGTAATCAAATAATCAAGGTAATTGTTCTAGGCTTTAAATAGGCTAATGGGCTGCACAAATAAAACCTAACCATATTATTTACCTAGAAAATGTACTTTCTACAGTTCATACTGTATATTTGGTGATGATTTGTGTACAAACTCACTGCATTCATGTGCTTTTCTGTCAAATATCAAACCTGAAAAACATGTTTCTTCGGTTCCATCTTGCATAAAAAAAGGTTATTGTTTAGCAGCCAGCTCATGATTCACAACAAAAGACATTTCGAGGGCTGCAACTATTAGTATTATTTGACAAATTATTTTGTCTATAAAATGCCATAAAATAGTGTAAAAAGTCACTTAATAATAATAATAATAATCTACCAGAACCAAAAATGACATTTTCAAATGTCCTGCTTCATTAATCCAACAGTCTAAAAAAAACAATGATATAAACCAACAACAATTAACATGAGTGAAACTGGAACAGAACATTTTTGTTTGAAAAATAGCAAAATTGCTGCTGATTTTCCATCAAAAAGCAATGAGCTCTAAACACTTCTAATCAATCCGTCTAACCAATTGGGTATTAATTGTGTGTTATTGTTGTTGGCAGTGTGAGTTAAACCAAGCAGCAAGAGGAGTGAGAGTCCTGTGAGTGGCTCTGATCAGATATGATTAGCTAATTGTTTAATGCATCGTTAGACAGTCCTCTATTGCCTCTAGTGTGAAAAGCCAATGTCCACTGATGTCAGATAAGAGGGGGGGGGGGGTTATGCAGAGGAGGGAGGTGGGGGATATGGCTTCTTGAAACTGCCTTGCCACACCCCCACCTTCTCCCTGTTGTTGTTGTGGCAGATGGTGGCCAGTCATTAGCGTATTGTCACTCTCCTCTGAAGGGCCTGATAACCAGTGAGCACTGCTTGGGAGGGCAGGTGCAAAACCCCTGACCCCCCCACACCCACCACCCCTTCACCATCTGCTGATGGCTGTGTATATGTGCGCACATGGGAGAGGAAGACACGCAGACAAAGTGGGAATGAGTGTGTGTTTGGGTGGTGGTGAGGCCGTCTGGGCCCACAAATGAAAGGCATTGAGAGTGTGAGTCAGTCTCCTCCCTTGTCTTCACCGTTTAGCCGGAGAGAGATACATTAGATAGACGAGGACCGAAGTGGGAAAAGCAGGACGATAGGAGGATCATAAAGCAGCTTTAATGGAGAAAAGAGAAGTGGCATGAGAGATTTACTCTAAAAGGAGAGGTGCGACGAGGACAGCCAGAGAATGGGAGTAAGAAGTTGTAAAAAAAAAAAAATAGTACACACGCCTCCCAGTGTGGTTTTTGTCACAGAGATGGCGGCGTGTGGATTTCTGGACATGCCCTTATGGCAATATCCTTCCCCCCGCTCAGAGTCTCTCACACATACAGCGCTAGTTCAAAGGTCAAGTAACTGACATTGTCGACGGGGCCAGAAGGCGTGCACTGAAAGCTAAACAGCCCCCTCCTCGGCCTTATCACCTCCCCTCTCCCAGTCCGTCATGTCAGGGCCAAAACCCAAACAACAACAACAGTGAAACCTCTCAACTAACGGACTCAACTATTCCTCACGAGCCATATAAAAGAAACTCCATATACAGCCAGGTAGGATCTGCTGAGGAGCAATGTCTCCCTTCCCTCTCCATCTCTCTCCGATAACTTCAGATGTCAAATAAGGACAGAGGATTTGACTACCGACTGTTCCGGTTTCAAATTGATGTACTGCGTGGAACTAGTTCAGTCAGTGATAACAAGAGAATGTGGTAGAGCCTGCCATCTTGTAGTAAACAGTCATGCCCTCTTTTTCCTCTCACACACGAGCAACAGAAGTGTATTTGTGTTTTGAGGAGAGTATCAATGACATGCCACACTGGTCACATCCTTGATCAAAGAGCAGAGTCATTCACTATTATGTACAAGGATATTTGTTAGTAAGGGCTTATTTAACGGAAATACAGTAGCAACGGCCAACTCTTACCGGAATGACACTGATCTTTATCTCTTTCTGCGTTTCTTTTCTTCCTCTCCTTCTTACTCCTCCCCCTCACTCTCTCCCCCTCCCGACAGCTCAATTGTCTACTTTGTTGTACATGAAGAACAAAACAAGTCATGCATCTTTCACCATTGTTCCTCAGCTCCCTCTTTCCTCCTCCCCTGCTCTTGTAACCTTGGAGAAACATCTCCATTGTGGTGCAAAGATTCAATATTTGAGCCCTGTAACTGGACCCAAAGAAGTGATTGGACAAGAAGTGTGAGGGTTCACAAAAACGTGTGTGTGCCAGGTACAAGTCATATGTGTTTATACAAAACATTAGTGAGTGCCCCCTTCCTGTGTAAAACCTTTTCTTCAGGGTGTTTGTGAAGTTGCTCACAGTAAAAAAAAAAGGAAAAAAAAAGAAAAAAAAAAAAAAGAATCCTCTAAACCCCCGCCCCTCCTCTCTGAGTCCATCCCACCAGGTTAGAAAAACAAGGGAGCATTCACCTCTCCCAGCAACCTTTGCACACTGCCCACATTCCAGTCCTGAAACCCAGTACCTGACAATTGATAAACAACTGACTCACTTGTTTTTCTGGGGAACACGATGACTTGCACCAAGCCCCACGCTGGCTGCACTCAGAGCATGAGAGCCAACGGAGACAGAGACAAAAGAGGGACAACCTGGTTGTGAAACCACAAACAGCAATTAAACTCTTGTATTTCACCATCGGGAACACTGCCCCTTTCTGACTCACGATGATCCCGACGCTGTGTACTTTCTGTTCGAACAACAGCAACGTCTGACATCTCCCTGGAAATAATCCCTACCATCTAGAGATGCCTGAAAAGCCACGGTCGCGACGGTGAACAAAATGATGGGAGAGGCAACAAACTGTTCCTTCGCACAAAAACACCTCAAAGATGTCATGGCTCAGTCGGACATATGCCAGGCTTATGAAAGATGCAATTCACGGTTATAAAATGAAACGTAAAAGACGTAGCTCATTCTCTGCTTTAGCTACTCCCATGTGCACATCATGTGTAGTGCTGCATGCGTCACTGGATCAGACTAGTTGTTTTTTGAAATACTGACGTGGAATAAAACTGCGTCACTGAGGGGGGACCAGAGCAGACCATTCACACAAACACACAACAGCAGCATCAAGCGAGCCACGATAAAGTATAACAAGTCCGGCCACAGCTTTCAAAATAAAATGGTTGCAAAATAAAAAAAAATCCATTCGAGTCAAGTGAATCCTGGATTGAGATGCAGTTTGCCGTTTCTCTTAAAAGAGAGCAGCTTTTATTTGGAAGGAAACGCGGTGCTTCTGCTCGAGCATCTCTAATAACTCTGCAGTTTGACACGGATCGGACACCGTGCAAACAGTGCCGAACAGCCCTGAGATTCGTCAATGTGTCATGGGTGTGACGAGTAGGTGACTAATCCTATCTAAACATCGCAGCCTACACCCAACAGCAATGTTTAAAACTACTTGACTTCCCTCTGCTCCCGCAACCTTTCAGACTGGATTATGCTGTTCTGACACATATATACGTGGCCTAACCACTGTTCATGTCAAACGGGCATAACTGTCATTTGATTAGCCTCAACACCATAGAATATTATTGTGGTCAGTTTACCTCTAATTTGAAGTGTGATAATTAGGCTAATATAAAAAGGCAATGTTCAAATAGCCTAGAGCTGTCCAGAAATACCACGAACACTTTACATTGGCTTTATATATATTTGTATGTAGTCAGTGGGTTGAATCCAGAGTCAGTGTTTAACACGTGGGCTAAACTGCAGACACACAAATAAAACAGTTTTTTTCGCAGCATGTAATAACCATTATTCTCAACTTTGAATGAAAAAAAGCTCAGAAGTGCTGCTTAGCAACGAGTAGCCTATCTCTGCAGAGAAGAGAAGCCCTGAGGCGGATCTCTATCCTACTCCTAAGCCTTGACACCACTCCCTTCATGAATGGAGGCCTACTGAATGAATGAATTTGTGTGGCATATATGGAAACACTCACCTTTCACAGCAGTGGCTGTCTCCTTGAATCCCATGCTGGCGTAGGGGCTGGTGTTGAAACCATTCATGCCCCCCTTGCAGCCACAGGCTGTCGTCTTGAACCTCAGGAGTCCATCACAGCCCCCTAACCTGCATCCCCCAATGTTTCCCTCCATCAAGTTTAAGGCAATGTAGTTCAGTCCATTTTGATAACCGGCTGACAACTCCCTGCACATGGGGCTGTTGCTGCCATAGTCCTCGTCAGAGCCCTCGGAGCTGCAAACAGTGTGGGATACATTCTCCACAGAGGCAGAGCTGTGCCGTTTGGTGTCATGGGCAAAGGATGGGCACACCGGTGTGACAGTGGTGGTGGAGGAGAAGGTCTCAGAACTGTGCCGCCGACGCCCCTGAGGGTCAGCCCGGATCACTTTGGCCCCTCTGTGGGGATCCACCAGGGTGACAGATAACGAAGGACCCCCCAGGAGAAATGAGTCCACTTTCACAGGGGGCGCCCCATTCACGATGCTGCTCTCGAGGCTGAGTCTCTGGACACAGGCGGTGGGGCTGGTGGGGAGGGGAGCGTCATCAGTGGTGCAGAGAGCAGGTAGAGGGGCAGCTGGACTGAAAGTCATCTCAGTGTAGTCATCCTTGACTGGAGCGGGCTGACACACCAGGCTCACCTGCTGTTGGAGAGGATATTCCTCTACCATCCCCCTCTCCTCGGCCTGTCTCTCTGTGCTTTTTTTCTCTTCTCCTTGGGCGTTCACCAGACTCGGGCAAGTCAAGACTTCAGCCGTGTGGTTTAGGCACCCTGCAGAGGGGGAACCCTTGGGTTGGTGTGAGCCAAGGTGACTGGGGGAGCTGACATCAATATTAGCATAGTCTGAGAGCGGAAGCAATCCCCTCTCTGCACACATTAAACTCACAGAGGACTCGGAGCTTGCTGACACTGTGGATGCAAGCAGGTTGGAAGTAGCACTACTATAGTCTATGTTTATGTACTCTCCAGGGCTGCGTGGCTCTGAGGGAAGCGGGTGTTCGCTCATACATGGTAGCGTTCTGAGGGATTCCAGAGCCAGGCGGGTGGGCCGACACACCCGATTCCGGTGTACCAGACCTCCATCTACCTGAGCCACTCTGAGAGGAGATGGGGCAGAGGAGTGGGTGCTTGGCCCCACCGGAGAGCTGTTGGGCACAGAGCCTCCTGGAGTGACAGGACAATAGTTGGACTCCTCTTCTATCCGCTGTCTCTGTAAACACATCACCACATACTGGTCTTTGTCTGTGGACCCATTGCGCTGCAATTGGCCTTTAAGTGAGCGTTGTAGAGAGCTGTAGGAATAAGGCTGTTTGTGATGTTGCTGGGGGTGGGGATCTCCACCTGGAGGACTGAGGATGTAGTCTGGAGGTGTGAGAGACACCAGGGGGTCAACGGGAGACATGTTCAAGTACTCTCCATTGGTGAGCTTTCCATCAGTGCTCTCCACAGACATCTTGGTTCCACACCACATCCGCATATAGCCGCTGTCCTCCAGAGAAACACTCCCAGGGGAGTCTGTGTGTGGGGCCGGCCCTGCTGATGAGTGTGAACGGGGGTTGATGATCTGCTTTGGTGCAGAAACACACATGGGGCTCATGGGCATATAGAGGTCATGCTTGGACCATGGTTGTGTCACACCTGGCATCATGGGCATATAGCCGCTGTCACCTTGGAGACCGCTAACGCTGATCTGAACATCCCTGTATTCCTCAGGATACATGCCTTTAGGGGAGGCAGTGTGACACCTCCGAGAAGACTGGCTTCCACCGGTGTAAGTGGCCCTCATAAGAGTATACTCATCCAGAGAGGCTGACGATACTTGGGGGGGACCTCTTTTCTGGCGGGGGGTAGTAAGGGAGTATGTTCGCTTTCGGTAAACCTTGTCCAGCTCTGGTAACCGGCGGTAACCATTCTGCCGCTCCATCACCATGTAGCCATCAAGCTCACTGCCGTCCCGTGAGGGTGGAGTGTCAGCTTTGAGAGACTCGGGAGTGTTGCTTCGTAGGGTGAGCAGTAATCTCGGGTCCCGTGCGTCTGCAGGGCTGGAACCGTACTCCTCACATGATATGAAACCTGCATCACTCGGGGAGCCTGAGAAGGAGGCACTGCAGCTGGAGGGGCGAGGAGCACTGCTGTCCGGGCAGGAGGAGATATTCCCCAGGCTAGGGGCGGCGAGGGGTGGGGTACGAGATAGGGGCATAGACATGGACTTACTGTGCTGGAGGGAAGAAGATTCAAATGTCCGACAAGGGCGCATTGAAATGGTGTGCGATCTGGTCAGGAGGGTCCTGTGGACCCCCGGGCTTAGGGGGCTGCCAGTCACTGACATGGGGCGTGCCATGGTGCCATCGCCCTCGCTGGCTGTGCGTATTCGACAGGAGGAAAATTTGCTCACAGGAGAGGTCATGGCCATGCTGTCGGTGCGCGACCGCCGGGGGAGCCCGGTCTGGCTGGGGGGGAGATGGTGCAGGTGGTGCCTCCGTGTGGGGACAGAGATGGGGTTTGTCCCAGATGACTGGCTTTTGCTGCGCGGACGGAATTCCGAGAGCTCCTTCATGGCTTTCATCGCCTCCAAGATAGTCTCGTGGATATTCTGCGCCACCACAGAGTCATCAGCCTGCATCCAAAACTCCCCCGGACCCGTGGCTGCAGATCGACCAACCTCAATGAAGAAAAAGCTGTCAGAATGGCCGCACCTCCGGATATTCATCAGCTGTAAAATGACGGAGGCGACCTCCGAGTTCAGCTTGACGAAGCTGATAGTCCGGCTGGAGAGACAGAGCCTGTACACCCCGATCAAATTTCTGCTTTGTCCCAAGCCTTTGGATTTCAGATTGACCTGCCATATCTCTTTGTAGGCGGCGGCAACCGGCGTTATTACACCGTAGCTCGCTTCGTCGAAGCCAACCAGCGAGGACGCAGAGTTGGACGCGGAGCCGTCGTATACTTTCCCCTCTGCCATTAAATCCGTGAGCACCCGGTACCAGCTCTCCTGCTCCTGCTCGTGTTCCGCCGCCACGGCAAAATACTCGTCCTTGGTATAAAGAGCAATAAGATATTTGTGTTTCGCGTCCGCTCTCTTGTTGATGTTGAGGCAGCAGTCCAGAGGAATAACCCTCTTCGCGGCCGATTTGTTTTTCCATTTCTTCTCGCTCTCGTAGTACTCCAGGCGGGCAGGTAAACCTTCGCTCGGCTCTTTTAAAACGAAAAAGCGCTTGTGTCCGTGTTTCTGCTTCTTCAGATACCCGCATTTCTTAATATTGTTGTTTACGTTCGCGTTACTGGGCAATAGCGGCTGATCTCCCGTGTTTGGCGGACTCGCCATTCTCGTGTCCTTCGCTATCAGACACAATGCTTCCTCTCCTCGAGTTGCTAAAGAAACGACGCGCTTTATTTTAATCCTCTATTTCCAGAGCCGCTTGTGCGAGCGTTCGTCTTCTCCCACAGCTGAGCAATAAATAACACATGTCTGCTAGTGTCCGGACTGAGGAGGGGAAACAACATGTGACGATCTACACATCCAGTCCTGTTGTAAAAAAAAAAAAGAAAAAAAAACGGGAAGGAGGAGAAAAAAATACACACACCGACAGTGGGCGGTGCGCACTCGGCTCATTGGGCTTATTGGTGGAAACAGGGTGAATGCTGGAGTGAGAGAGAGAGACGGAAAAAGCCCTCCTACTATCACTCTGCCCTCTTCCGACTAATTTGAGCGTAGTCAGCCAGGACTTTATTTATAGCAGCTCTGGTCCTGTGATCCAACATTTGACTACTGTGATTTTTGCCAATCTAAATATACCAAACGAAATGTTCCTGGCCAAAAAAGCCTTTTTTGCGTCACCGATTTGAGGTGGATTGCAAAACATATTAGAATAAATAGTAACCTGAATATATGAGTATTATATGCAAAAAAAAAAGTAAATGAGCTAAGTATGATGAATCATTTTCTTTTTCAACTTTTTTGTTTTTATTGTGCTTTTGCACAATGTCGTGTCTTTTATTTGGACCCCACGTGTAAATAGTTATTGTTTTATTCCCATGTAGTTTATTATTATTCCTCGTGATGTTTTTCACAACCTTTTGACCATATTGATCATGTCTGTAGAGGGAGTCTTTCCAGTCCTCCCCAACTGGTAAACAAGCATCGCCCAGTCGAGAATACGATCACCAGTTCAAAACGTAGTGACAATAATCCGGGGAGAGCTGATGTAATTTGTGTTATTTATTGCGTTACGCAGTCACCCACTGCTTTATTCATGTTTGCCTGGAGCTCCCAGGCAACTCAGCTACATCCGTTTCCGATGACGGAGCGACAGTTATAATGCAGCATGACAACATGTGCTCAACATGTTCAACATAGGTTAACGCTTAATCTACAAGAAATAGACCTCCCCTGTCTGTGAAACAGAGGAATGACCCAAATATGGTTATATAAAAAAAAAAAAAACATGATGACACAAAAAATTCTCCTGATCTTGATGCGTCAACGTGCGTAATGATGCCAGCTGGGTACCACGTGCAGTGGTGATGAGAGTGTGTAATGACAGCCAATAGCCTTCTACTTCCTGAGGGAATGAGGTCACCTCTTCCTGCCCAACAGAGGGAAAACAGGCTGTAGGCCTTCAGTGTGTCCTGACATGTAGACAGTACATGTAGAGGCTGCCATTGAAAACAAACTGAATCATGAGCTGTGATTAAATTATGATTAATTTACACTGCAAAGCACATTATCTGTCAATAATCAGTTATATCACTGCGGTGCCACTTATTAATAGTTGCATGTCCCACAATGATAACATGTTGAAAACTACCTCCACCTCACACACACACACACACACACACACACACACACACACACGCCCCACTTTATATCTCCATTTTCCTTTAGATCCCACAGTGCTGGCTCAGCATCAAACCACCCTGTTCTCAGCAGCAAGGTCGATTACCATGGCCCGTGCAGGTCAATTATGCCACCTGAAGTAATGATTTGACTTTTGCCAGCATGAGAATAGAATCAAATCAGGCAACGACCTCTTGTGACCTGTCCCTCAAATAACCTTTCTCTTTCAGATTTGGTCCACGGGCAGTGATGAGTAGATTCTGTGCTCTTTGCAGTTGTTTTCTTTTCACAATTTGAGCGACTGTGTTTACCTCTGCCTTGCCGAAAGTGCTATGAAGGCATTTTGATATAAATAGATGTAACACTGGCTGCCTAAAGCTCCTAGGCTCAGATATCTCCCTGTAGGATGAGGAGGGTTCCCTCACTGTTGATATTAGGTTTCCCACATGACAGACGGGGGATTGGATCTGAACTTTCACACCCTCTGACAAACAACTGCTGCAGAATGACTATATTGAGAATGTGGTGCTTTATGTAACATTTACGCTATCTACGGTTGCTTAAACCTCTGACAAATGACGAACAGACTGTGAGACGCATTTTAAGTCCATAACGGCTCGCCTTGTATAATACCATGACCTGATACTGGGAGAAAAACAGAAACTGAGTGGGGGCAGTGACTCTTTCTTTTTGCATCACCCAGGAAGCATAAGAAATGCAAATCAGCCATCTATAAAATACCAATAAGGTGGGCAATTGTCCCATAAACTGTGCTGCTTACAAACCCAATTTGGTTGTGTCTGTGATAGGTCCTTGCCCTTTTCTTAGGTAACTACATGAATATTTATCACCCTCCAATTCACACAGCATGGTGCATTAATTTACAAGTTAATTAAACGGCTAGCTGAACCTGATTTACAAGGCTTTAAATGGGCCCTCTCATTGTCTCCTGGTATGAACCCATTTAGGTCTTTATAGGTTTATTTATTTAGGGAAAGATAGGGGTGTGACTTTAAGGGTGCATCCTGTCAAAACAGATTGGTCCTTCTTACTCTTGATTTATTTCCTTCTCTCGTGCAAGATAAGTTAATGCTAAGATTTAAAATGTCAGCAAACAATCAAATAAAGTCAAATCAGCAAAGTGTAAAGGATTGTCTAAATTCACTCAGTCGCCTGTGGCTTTGAAGACCTAATCTCATTCAGGCTCTTAAGGCTGGCCGTCATATACAAACAGCCTCACCAACCCGATTTGCTGAGTCACAAGCACATAATGTCTCACTCACCCACTGGACTGTCACTGTGTGCAACGATTAGTTGAATAAGCTTTCATAAAGCAGATTAGAAAACCTGATTTTGTGCAATAGGATTAAGGATGAGGGGTAAAGATTAGGCTCAGTCATACTCCAGTCACCGCCACATAAGGCCTCATCAACTGAACAGAACAAACATGTATTGTTGGAATGCAAACATCTCACACACCCAACATCCTCCTTAGTCATAGGCAAAACAGATTATAGCTGACGCCTAGGGTGTCTGATTCATATTGTTGTGGCACTGTTGTTTTGATGTTTTGGATCTGAATATCATCCTGTTTTTCTTTATTGTCCTGAGTTGGGGATATTTCGTGTTTTTTTTAAAAAAAAATTTCAGGACTGTTGTGTCAGAGACTGAAGTGGATAGATCAACCTTTGTTGCAATGGCAATTTATTCAGTTAACCCCAATGGCCTCTTTACATTAACAGCTCAGACAACATACCAAGCTTGACCCTTCATATATTTTTCTTATTTCGTAATACTTACTTATAAACATACTCTTTAACTGATGACAAATTTGACCAGTCCACTACTGTAAAATACTGTTAAATACAATAGAAAATTGTATGATCAGAATCTATGATTGGTGTTTTAACACCCTCCCAAATCCCAAATTAGTTGATTTGGATTTCTGTTATCGTTAACTGTGTTAAGATTTCTAACATGGAGTTGGACCTTTCTGGGGTCTAACTGATCCAAACATAAGTAACATCACCATAGAATAACATACTGCACATTTCTTTGTCTGTGAGTGACTTTTTTGCAAACTAAATTAATTTATGCTTTTTAACACAATCCTTATACAATATAAAACATGAACTATTTCCTTATTTGTAGTAATAATAAAGGTTTATGGTCATTTTGATATGCAAGCAGAGTTTATGGCACAGGAAATGATGAGTACTAATCTACCTATTGGGTTTTTAATTATTATTAATTTTGACTTCCTTTACAAGGAAGTAAAGCTGATGTCAGCAAAACTCTGGAAAACAAGGCTGGATATGTAGCAATCAGAAACGTCATTCTGTTATAAATGGAAGAAAGTATTACGGATACAAATTTAAACTTATCCTATTCTTAGTTTTTAACATTTAACAATTTTAACATTGTTCCCTTCTAACTCTGCAATTTCTCAAACCCGACAATGAAACCAGGAAATAATAATGGAGGCTGTATTCTGTGCTCTTGAGCACACACACTATGGATTGCGCCGTTCAATCTCATGTTGTCACCCATAATTGACTCAATTCTCTAATCAATACAGCAAACGTGAAATTGAAATTTCTCTTCAAGTTAATTTTTGCACTGATTGATCACAGCGGGCTGACCTGGAGGAAAGACAGCGTGTGCTGATGGAGATCTTTGTGTTATTGGACATGGCTGCACACTCCTGTATTGAGCCACAGCACAAGTGATTACAGTTTTGATTACTCCAGTTAACCAACTCATTGGAATGGACATAATCTATTTTTGATTCATTTGAAAATTGGACACAGGGAATGCACGGTTGTGTAGAATGGTACAAGAAAGTCAATTATATTATTTGCTCGGTTGTATTCAGTGCCCTAACTACATCATGTGATAACAGTTGTGCATGTTTGATGAAGAACTGTGGCGATGCAGATGTGTTTTACTCAACACCTTTCTGTACTGTGAAAATGTCACTCTTTACTGTCGTCACGACCTTATCTCTTCATAATGCGTCCACCTCTTTCCAACAATTTGTTGTAAAGACACTCAAAATGAATTGGGTTCTCTCATTTTCGCAGGTCACTGAGATACATATTTATTTGATATGTTCATTAGAAGAGACGGGGAGACAAATCAGGCGGACACAGACGTAGCATGCTCAGTTGACCAGAAGAGAAACCAATGATAATATGTTTATGTCGGCTGAAGACATACACACACAGACAACATGTTTATTCATGAGCACGTCTTCCCCTACAAAGCACTCCCATGGCCACACAGAGAGCCGTAACAGCAGCCTGCCATTTAAAATATTTGCTCTCTTTAGCTTTGATTAAACAGATATGAATGCATATGATATGCAGGCTCCATAATGCCATCATCAGTCATTTGTCATAATTATGCATTATCTGCAGTGAAATGGTTTGATATAAATGACAATGATACATGAGCCCCCTCTCTTCCTTGGTCAAAACAGGAATATATGATTGTGAAAGAAAAAGTGCATGAAATATGAATATCAAGTGGGTCTATGCTCAAACAGAATAACTTTACAGTTAACAGTAACATTTGGATATTTGAAGCTATCACAGGACTCAAGGTGGTTTCCTGATGACTGAGGTTATGTACCAGTTTGTTGATTATAGAGGGAAATGTAGGCAATGTCTGGTACAGGGTAGTGGTAGTTGTATTTCTGTCCACTGCTGCATACTTGATAATCAATGTATAGATGTTTTTTTCTTGGAGTTAATCACGCAGTCCATACAGCAGCGGAAGGAAGATTGAAGGAAGGTGGGTGGCATCTGCAGTATTTAGGAGTAGGAGTGTGTAGGAAGTTATCCAAATCTGCTTGTTTGTGTGCGTGTAGTTTATGCGTGCATTGATTTTTTTACTGTGATTTAACCTCAACTGACCCGCTGATCTAATAATCATTCCTTTCTCCAGAACACACACACACACACACACACGCACACGCACGCACGCACGCACACACACACATGCACGCACGCACGCACGCACATACACACACACGCACACACACACACACACACACACACCCCCTCTCTCTCTCTCTCTCTCTCTCTCTCTCTCTCTCTCTCTCTCTCTCTCTCTCTCTCTCTCACACACACAAGTACATGCAGTAATACTCATCACTGTTTAGGGATTTAAGTGTCTGGTACTGATAAGTAAACCAAAATTATGCCAATTGAGGGTAAATGAGGTAAATATGAACAATGTAGATACAAGTCCCTTTGGAGGATCCACATCTAATATGTCTGGCTGAATGTCCACCACAGAGTAACAAACAACATAACTCATAGTAGTGACAAAATAAAGAGCACTGGAACATTTACGTAATGGGGTAAATCCCATTGAGACTGCATATTTGACTTTCAAGAATAAATAAACATGTGTCACTTAAAGGGCCAGTGTGTAGCATTTCCGAGGATCTATAAGGAGAAAATACAATAAAAAAAAAACGAAACTAGGTTTTCATTAGTATATATTCACCCTTAATTAAGAATCTTTGTATATCCGTTTGCATTTTCACATTGCTTGAAAACCATCATTACTCACAGATACGCTTGTGAAACTGCGGTAACGTGAGCCACAGTGTGTAAAAAAATGGTACTGCCAGCTGGCATCTGACTTCCATTTCTCCTAAAGTAGTGTTATTATGGTTAGGGCAACTTTGCCACTGTTTTGCACTCGGTGGCTCACGTTACCACAGTCTTGGAAAGGAAGGAGTGAGCGGAGGGGTATTCAATTGGTTGCAATCTGCAACTACACTGCTAGATGCCAGAAAATCCTACACACTGTCCCTTTAAGAAAATGTAATTAAAAAAAGTACAATATAGCAAGTTACTGAATAACACTACTATACATTAAAACACAGTAAAACAACAGCAAAATAAAAATAATGAATACATTATGCGTAAATACATAAATAAATAAATAAATACGTAAAGCAATAAAAAAAATTAAAAAAATCATAATGATATATAAAACACACTCAAATTGCAGTCAACACTATTTAAATTTAAATCTGGAATATGCTAAGAAGACATCACAATTTGCATTTAAATGTGGGTGTCAGAGCAGATTACAAGAGGACAGATTTGAATACAGTATGTCTATACCATGAGTGACCCCCTTACTTCTTCTTTTGGTTTCACTAGCTGTTGTGAAACCAGTGGTACCTCAGCCAACAAATGAGCAGCAAGGAACAACAGAAATAAATTGTACTTTACATCCTCCACTGCCACTAGTAACCCCTCTTAATAAACTGGTCTGACCAAACCTCTGGTCTCACATTCAGAGGTGATCAGGGTTGCATGAGTCCATGAGCATCAAGGACCACTCAGACAGATTTGTAATATTCTTCAACCTATACCTCGACACACCTTAAGATACAGTTGATACTGTCCACAACAACTCTGAGTGGTTGTTTTTGTAGTCAATACCCAAGACGGGGTACCAACAAACCACTTCTCTAGCTAAACAGCTCAAAGAAAATTCTAATTCTTTTCTCTTTAACAGCAACACTCCCAGTTTCCGAGCAGGGATGATAAATCCAATTACCAATGGTCACTTGAGACACATTTTATGCATTCTCCTTCTAGGAGTGAACTAGAATCCATCTCAACTGGCTGTAGATACAATCTTAATAAATAAATACATTGTTTCAGGACACGGGATCTGAAGCATTCACAGAGGAAACTATAATTCAGTTCTCAGAGTTATAAGGAACGCATTAGAGGGTCTATGTCGCATCTTCACTCTACTCCTTAACCATATGCCAGTTTCCATAAATCAGGCAGACAGACAGACGCAAAAACATAATAAAATGAGGAACATTGCCAGGCTATCACATTGTTCCACGTGGATTGCATGCTTAAGCAGCTGCTCTGTGTGATGGCCACAAGTTAAACAGACTGAATGAAAGTCTGTCCTTGTTTATCAGTGAGTGCCACAGGATGTTTAAAAAAACTTTCTTCATAAAGATACAATGGCAAACTGGTAAGATAAACACAACACTGGTTAAGGATGATCTCAGTGTTGGGGTCACATGATGTTTTAAAGACCAGGGCTTGGTACGGTCTCACCATGTTTTCTCTTAACATCACAACTACGTCTCATCGACGGTTGTATGATTAATGAAAGAGATGAATAAAGATGGCACAAAAGGACATGATGTAGAGAATTGCATTAATAGATAGTACTGCGGTCATTAACCCACACATTTTGTTGTTCCTCCCAGTAGATCTCATCACCTCAGGTCCTTTCCAAGCTGAGCTTAGTAATGGTGATGACTACAAGTGATGGAAATTACTATCGATATCGGCTCAAAAAAGCATTTTTCCCATACACAATCATTTGAAAAGGAATGAGTGAATAAAACACTGAATACATTTTTCCTAAGGTCATAACCCCCCCGCACACAATTATTATTTTTTTCATCATAATATGAGCCATTTGGTCTAATAGCATTTGGAAAATCTAGAAGAGCTGTATGATTAAATTATTTTATTCCATTCATGTGTGGGAGCCAACAGGAAGTCAGCCACCGGAGGCTTTTTTTGGCTTGTGCGCCCAGTAAGCAACTTTTATAGAAATGAGCAGGCTGCCATCTTTGATCATGGTATCTTGTTCTATTTAATACATCTGTGGTTGGAGCAGCATGTACAATAGACAACTTATCTAACAGGACTGCAACCAGAATGACATCACACAAGAGATTTCCCATGTTTTCAATTATAGACATTTGAGGATTAGAACCTTTCTCTCATTTGGCCTTCCTTGGCCTGTGATAGACACTGGTGCATGCACAGGCATACATATTCACAGACATGTACATATACACACTGTCTGTCACACACACCCTGCTGTCCGATTAGTTAATGGCTCATAAGAAATAGTTTATGGAAAAATACTATGAGCAGTGGTTGAGGGTAATGCAAGTGTTAGTGCCTGTGTGTGTGTGTGTGTGTGTGTGTGTGTGTGTGTGTGTGTGTGTGTGTGTGTGTGCGTGCGTGCGTGCGTGCGTGCGTGCGTGCGCCCGTGTGTGTGTGTGTGTGTGCGTGCGTGTGTGTGAGCGTGTGTGTGTGTGTGTGTGTGTGTGCGTGCGTGTGTGTGAGCGTGTGTGTGTGTGTGTGTGTGTGTGTGTGTGTGTGTGTGTGTGGTACTAATCTTACTGAAGACAGAAAAGAGAGCAAGAGAGGTCATGAAGTTAAGTTATGCATGTAGTGTAATCAGCCAATCAAGTGTTATTAGATGTTGTAATTAGATGTTGATGACTCTTTGCCACAAATGAAGCGATGACACTCCCTCAGGTCAAAGAGGGCTTTCCCCAACGAAAAGAGAATCACCAGTGACAAGGAACACAATTATGTGCGGTTTGTGCACGACTATATTAATTGCACGCACAAAAAGTCCTGGCTTATTGTGATCATGAAGTATGGTTGTTTGTCTAAAATTAGCCTTTGTATTTTTTTGTTTTCTAATGGTGCCATTAGTAGGTTATTAGCTTCTCTGATATACAGCTTTAATTACATCCTGATCACATCCCGTAGTGCAATTGTACTTTATATGTCCAGCAATTTAGAAGTCCTTCACCAATGGGCTCATTCAGGATGTATTGATTTTACTTCACACTGAAAAACAACACATTGCATAGTGGTCTACACTGTATTCCGTGTAATTGCAACGTCCCAGGTTTGAATCTTTGAACTAGGATTGCTATTCGCGGTAGTCACAAAAGTAAAATGTGATCATAATGTACTCATTATTTATTTATCACCACCATCTATGATTTGCTGTATTTTCTCATTCTTCAGCAATGTATTGATGCAGACATTCTGAATCTAGGTGGAAGCTTACCAGCTGGCCCCACAGTTATTTTTTTTTGTTCTTAAATTAATCTCTCTTGTTTTATAATGGTTTTAAAATCTTATTAGTCAGGGTACATAAACTTCAAATAACATACATAAGTTGTTGAATACCCCTCACATACACACACACAACAGCATCATAATCGCATTCATCTTAAGTGCAACATGCTACGAGTTGAGATATGATATCTAATAAATTGGACGTTGTTAGGGGTTGTAATGAAAATCGATATGGAGGCAAGGGGACACACATGAACATGCACACAGATACACAGCTATACATACACATAGCTTACAGACAAGGCCCCATACTGCACACAGGCTCTGCTAATGAAAGAATCAGTCATAATAGCTTATCCCGGACACACTTACACACATAAATATATTCATCCAACACTCCAGAGAGAGCATTCAAGCAAATAATTCGAAAAACTAGAATATTTGCTTTCATGAACAAGAATTATTGATATCAGCCCATCCTCTCTTGGCCGTGTGCAATTAAGGTGGAAGTGATAGGTAATATGTATGATTACTGGCTGCACTGTGTAACACATATAATGATTGCACCATGACATAAATATGTAATGAATGCTACACTGAAATTAGAAAGATGGAGTTTTAAATCATTCTACCTTCTCCTTTCCTCATTTTTCTCACTTTCAGTCCTCCTCCCCCATCATCTCTCCTCTCCTCTCCTCTCCTCCCTCCCTTCTATTGGTCAGAGGCCTGCAGCTCTTAAATATTTAACAAATTCAGATGATCTGCGTCAATCTTCCTCTTTTACAGTGAATCAGACATATCTCCATTTTGAGAAAGTAGCGGCCTCTCGTAGCTTATCTTCATATAGTCTGGAAGATTTATCGGCATATTTCTCTCAACATGTTTGAGCTGGTGTGGTGGGTGGAGATCACAAGTGTATTATATAGTAGGATAAAATACTCTGTCTGCTTGCACATCCATCAGTCAGAGGCTGGCTGTGTGGGTAGTGGCTAGAGGAGCAGTGGAGTGGTTTTGGCAAACATGGGGGTGGAAGGATGTGAGGGGGTTGTCTGATTGCCAGAGAACGCAGGAAATGTCCTCCTCGTGTACTGGACACCCCCCTGTGGGACAGACAGCTATGGTTGTCTGCATCCTGAATCAACAATATTGTAATGAAACATCTTCACTGAGCCATGATCAACTGTGTTTATGGTTTAGGGAGAAGTCTGTTCATCTTTTCTCCTTAAAATCTCCAAGGAATCAGAGCACACAATCCTTAACTTACTGCTTCAAACCAGTAAATACATTTTTAATCAACTGCATTTAATTGAGTTTCAGTTCAATGCACCTAAATCTGAATGAATCCTTCCATAGACACTAAAGCACTGACAGTACATGATGAGTCTGGTGATATTCAATATTATATTTCAATGTTGCAAACAAATCCCATGAAAAGACCAAAACCATCTCCTCCGTACTCATCATATTTTGCACATTGGGCAGAAGCCAACAGCATTTTGCGTTGTGTCTTGACACAGAAGATTTACATGTAGTTAACATTGTGAAACTGTGTTGGTTAGACTTTGGTAATGAAACCACTTGGTTAGGGTTTGAAAAAACGTCATGCTTTGGCTTAAAATATGGACGCTTGTTATGGAACTTAAGCAACGAACGTAACATCATGTGACTCAATGATGTTGTGTCACATGACATAATGTTGTCAGTGGGAGTGAGAACAGGCTGTGATGTGCCATACACGGTGCATTGGGTGTCATTTTCCTCTGTAACGATTAACATGGGCACTGTAGTTTATTTGAGTCAATCTCACATAACCTTTTGCAAATACTCTAGAACTTCAAATGTGTATTAATCAGCAGCTGAAAATAGTGCCCAACAAATGCACTATTTACTCCTGTTTAAGTAATGTTTGCAAAAAACTACAGTGCCCAGCTTTTCTATTTATTATTTTAAAACGCATTGGGAGAGTCACTAACAGGGAAGTGAAAGTATTCAGAGAGTCTAACGCATCGCTGGGGTATGTCTTTCATTTCTTTGTTAGCAATTACAAAGATATAGAATAATGCAGGTCCAGACTGGGAAAATAATTCAGGCTGGGAATCTAACGTCAACCCAGGCCAATCTCCACACATTCGCAACAGACCATGTGTACTGTCACCATATTTTTTCTGTAAAAAAACAGTGACATTTCTTTTAGTCTTCATTACAAAGACTGCTTCAGCAACGTCTAAAATAGTTAAAAACAGTCAAGAGTCTTCAGTTTCCTGAGTTATTTGTAATTATATAATTAGAGATACAGGAATAAATATTCATATATATATATATATATATATATATTGATTAAGTGTTGCAATTTATATATATTTTTTAAAACATAGCATCAACTCAGGAAAGGTAGTTGTGATATTATGTCATGCTGCTAACCATGTCCTTTGTTCGTAATATTGCCAGCTTCCTCCTTCAAGATACTCTCTGTTCAACATTACTGAGCAATAGGTATTATATGATTTTATACCTTTTTTTCAAATACATTTAATACATATTACATCCAGCAGTGCGAAAAAAAAGGATCAAGCTAGAAAGAAGCATTAAAATCTTGATAATTTACTCAATAATGAATCCTTGGTTTAATTTAGATTAAACCAAATTTAGACCGTAATTGATTAAGATAGGGCCTAATTGTGCATACATTAAGCACAACTAAATTTCAGATATAATGATTTTGTTAGACAATTAAGAGAGGAGCGCACTAAATAATGAAACCCTGTCTGAGGGTTTGACTTGAGGGGGCAGGGAGCTTAAGGAACATGGCGTTGAGGTTTTGTTCCTGGAGCTACCGCCATACTGAAAATGTCTGTCGCCATTCTGTGTGACTGATGCTGTAGCAGAGCTCTTCATTTACATACATTTACATACCCACATTTCACTGGTGCCATTCTCTGTTTAATGGGGTTTCAACAAGATTGTAAGAGTGAGGACTAGTTAATGAATACCTTACAGATACAAACATCATGTCACTGTCCACGAAACCAATGTCGGTATGTGGTCATGTGTATGCGCGTGATGGAACGTATATTTGCACACACTGTGCGGTTTACAGTGAGGGTAGAATTGTTTTTATTAAATGCGTGAAGAAAAAATTTGGACGTACCCTATTTGACATGAAATTTTAACCAAGAATAATCAAAACACAGATGGGAGTGGAAATGCTAATAGCTATGTGTGAAAGAAGGATTAACCCTCCAGCAGCATTGTATAGAGGAAATGCTTTTGGTCAATGCATGGCTGCCCTTGTGTACAGAATAAATTTATATATATTGAACGGATATATAGGGGAGGATCATTAGACATGCATTTGCATTTGGAGGCCTTAAGAAATAAGAAATAGTGGTCTTGCAGGTTGCGGCCTCATGAGATGAGCCTTGAAAGTGGTAGTGTGTGAGAGGAGCTTTGATATGCAAGGAATTGGGTGGTTGGCAATCTGAGCTTTCATGTGAGACGGTACTGAAATCGGAGAATTTACTGTACCACCGCCTTCCACGGTTTCACTTGTCTTCATCAGAGGCAATGCCTTTTCTTTAGTTACACGCTGTCAACCTTTAATAAATACAGACTAGACACAGCATGCCTCTGTCAGCATCACTTCAGATCATTTGGGAACTCTCAGTCAGGAAAGGCTCACAGCTAATAATCAGGGCTCATATGCACTGGCAACAACAAAGCTGAGTCTTGCTTTATTTAATAATGTGACCCTTTATCTAAGATTAAAGGATCAGACATCTCCTCCACACCTCCATTTATAACAGACACAAATTTGGAGACGGTTATGTTGGTGAAAGTGACTGTGACAAGGAACATAAATGGACACATGTAGAGACATATGGACATAAATGAACAAACATCCGCCAGCAGTAGGAGACAAACTAATCTAGGTCTGAAACTACAGCTTGTGATTCATTTTGTTTGATTTCTACCTACATTAGCATTACGCCCAAAGCCTAGCAGGATACCACCAGGTTATAGTTGACGTGAGATAAACCTTGTTCTGGTCGGAGCTGCGTGGGAGCTTGTCCTGGATACTGCTAGATCAGAGTTTAGGTTAAAGTTAGTGTTGTATCCTGCTCTTTATTTGGTTAACTCACTGCTCAGTCCTCATCGTCAAATATTTTTCTCTTCAAAAGTGAGACATACTTTTTGAAAATATAAACTTTGAGGCCTACCTCTGTGTTGCATTACCAAGTACATTTTTTATACATTACAGTAATCATCGAAATAGGGTCAGTTTGGAACGAACATCATTTTAGACAACAAACTCAAAGGCGGTCGACTAGAAATGAGAGGACTGCTTTTGTTTAGTTCAGCATTAAACCCAAGACCCGTTATTTAAAAAAAAAAATCCCACAAATTTCTAAGATAAATCGGGCATTGCTACTATTGTAAACTGAATATGTGCAGTGGTAGAATGAAAGGTTTGAGAGAAGGACCGTAACCAAGAGGGGTAGGACTTACAGACGGGTGCGTTGTTTGGAAAAAGCTAATATAACCCAGACAAAGTACTTTGTTCATTGGGAGCAGGTGTGTGTGAGAGAGGGACATGATAAGGGCAACCGTATCAGCGAGTGAATCAAATACTGGCAAACTATGTTGTTGCCGCTATGTTGCTTTACATAACAGTTTGTCAGCTGATAGAGGAGCAGAGGAGTCACCGATGGAGACTGTAAACATGGAAGTTTCCAGATCCCAGTGAAAGGCCAAAAGCGTCCCTTATCTCTCTGTGGAGGGGCTCACAATAACACTCTTAATAGCTTTCCCCCCCGTTGCCCATGATGATGGAAAATACTCATGTAACACAAATATAAACGGTTGTAAACACACACGCATACACAAGCAGAAGGTGACCAAGTAGGGCAAAGTCTTTAGAGCTCTGTGACATCCTTCACACACGCTGTCGCCGTAGGGTTCCATGGATGTGATTTTGTATTTAATCTGGAGTCGCCTGAGACATTGAAGGACAGCCAAGCTCCGTAATACTGTTGAGGCAGCATGTGTTGCCATGGTGTAAGCACATTTCTGATGTGTTCAGACCACTGCTGAAAAACAACTAGCTCCCATGAGCCCCCCCCCAACAACAACAACTGTGTCACAGCATTTGTGTCTGTGAGCGTGTATGTACAATTGCGTGTGTTTTTGTTGATGCAGGTGTTACTCTGGCCTTCACAAAGGCTAATGGAAGGGCCCATTAACACCACAACAACCTTAATAGTACTGCAAATACTTGGTCTGCTGGTGTGATGATAGCTTTGTTCAATAATTCAGCAGCAGCTGCTGAGAAAATCAACAATCCCGTTTTCTAAAAGAGCAAACAACACTGTAGGTAATGTCCTCAGATAACCAGGGGCACAACTCACATATGGAAGAATAGATTATGATAGCTCTACTCAGAAGTTCAGCACAGCCTGGGATGCAGCCTGTGTGCAATACATACATACAATGTTTTTACTTTACCCATTTCTTTCATTGACAACCTCACCATCCATTTAGTTGTTGAGCATTCAGTGTTAGCAGATGTAGCTGGTTAGCTTCAGCATGCATGGTCCTTTCTTCTGTTGTAATTGGGCTTTTTTTAGTGGGAGCACATTTGTAAATGGTGCTTGTGGTAAGTGATGATTTCACTCAGAGCAGCCGAGTCGGTTTGAGATTCCTGCATCCAGCTTGTAATATTAACTGAGGTAATTTAGCATGAAGCACGGTAAAAGGTTATTTACTAAGTATGATGTGCCGTTATAGATTTGTCTGCTCTGTAAATTAGAATGTAAGTTACGGTGTGGTCTTTTAAACACAGCCAATGTACACTGTGCAGTGAGGCAAGAGCACTCCCCCAACCCTTTACACAGGGAGGTGACATTAAGACAGATGGCCGTGTCACGCATAATCAATTGTGCATTTCTTCTCAACATATATAGCTTAATAATCATTAGTTGGTCATTTACATTATGATGCGACAAGACCATAAAAGCTGAAGAAAGTGTTGCCATCGGTTTGGTTCATCATGATGTTGAATACTGGTCAGTCATGGATGAGATATCTCAATCCTCCATGTTTGTGCTTACACTACAAAACAGATCGTTTTCAACTAATCATGTCTGTTTTTTATTGACATATCTGGGTGATTACGAGAAAGAAAAGTTGTGTTGTACTGAACATGTAATTTTAACCATGAGTCTTCACACCCTTCGCTGCAAGTGTTCACACAACACCCACAACCCTCTTCTACAACAGTACCTCATCACTATTCCTCAGTGGTGTGAAGACTGGACAAAGTACAAAGTGTAGCCTATCTTTTTTCTCCATGCTTTAACACAGCAAACGTGAACGGCATGTACAACCAAGGAATAAGGATCCATCCTTCCAGACTCCTGTGCTGCTCTCCCTGTCTGAAAGGCTCTTGTCAAAGAACAGAATGGTCTATGCAGATAAATGTATTTTATGGAACACCAGATATTCACATTCCTGCTCGGCTTCCTCCACATATTAATCAAGTGTTTGATTTCTGCACGCGTAGTCATGACAGGTAAGATGTCAGAGCCAGGTTGTAATGGAATGGGATGTAATCTCACACAGTGTATTTCATCACCTCTTCACCCTCTCTCTTCTCTTTGGCAGTTTTGCCTCCATTTCTATGGATGTTTTTTATTATTCTCCTTTTGTCTGACTTCCACACACACCATGTCCCATCCTCTTTTTCAGTTTCTAGTTCTAGACATGGACGGTCCATGAATGCCAACCATCTGATCGCACTAACGGTCCAGAAGGGCCGGGCAGACCCTCCTGTGCTGTGCTGACTGCCATCTTACCACAATAGTTTGTTTTAAATGCTATGCTTCTTCATATCATGCTCATTTCCAGGTTCATTTGGGGTTTCTACAAGAACATCTTTACATGCTTTAATGTAAAAACAAAAATACTGTCTGTTTGAATATACCTGAATTCACCCTCTGTCTGAAAAATGGAACTGCGTTGCTAGGCAACAGCTTGGGTCCATTTTTACTTCCTGTCAGCTGATGTCATTCACATACACTGCAACCGGAAATAAACTTGGACATATTTTAAAGGCACACTTTCTGGATACAGGCTGTATGTTTGTATCTATGGATTGAGAGTTTTGATTATTTTACAGTATTTATATATCACTTTTATACATCACCTTTTATATTCAAAAAGACGTGAAAATCTAACTTTTTACGATATGGGATCTTTAATTCTGAGATACCTGTGAAAACACTTCAGCAGCTTCTTCAGTATTCAATATAACAGTGTGCCATTTGGAGAAACAAGCTTGTTTGCTTTCTTGCCAAGAGTTGGATGAAAAGATCGATTCCACTTTAAAAGAGGTATTCATTTTCTCAACTTAGACGGCAAAATAGCAAACAAGTGGAATGTCAAATTACCTTTTTCAGAATAAGTATGACAATTGTTTGTCGTTAGCTTTGATTTAATCGTTTTCCTAAGACATTGTTTCTCTTTTCCCTCTGTGTTTCTCCCTGCAAGAGATAAGCCAGTGTCTTTTTCGCCGGATCTTCTTCCCTGTCGAGGTCTCATCAGCAGATGGACAAGTTGCAGCAAAACAAGAGGCTTGGCGACAGAAAATATTGGCTGGTGCTCATGGTGTTAATTGCATGTAAACATAACAGTGCAGGGGTATAGGACAGTACTGATTTGCTTATATATCAAGAGGAAGGTACTGAGAGAAGCACGAAGAGTTATTTATTAGATTAAGAGTGATATAGTTGAGATGAATAAAGAGAAAAGACAGATTGAGAGTTATACTGGAATGCCTCCCACATATTCACTCCCACTCTTCCTCTTGTGCCCACGCACTCTCTGTTACTGTGACGTCCACTCTTCCTTTTTACTCCTCCGCTCGGCTGTGGAGGCGTTCTGTTCTCCTCTCATTCATACACTGCCACACTATTTCCATATTTCTGAGTGGACACAGTGCATTGAGTTGAAATTTCTTTGGAGGAAGAGGAAGCGGAAGAGTAGGGAGCACCATGTTTGGCTTCATCCGATCAGATTTCCAATCATGGTTAGATCGTGATCAGGCCTCACATGAGAGCCAAGCTCTACAGATGGAATTATGTCATCTTTGTACATGGGAGATTGAGGATATGAGCCATGAGTCATATTCTCCACAATTGTATTGTTTTAACTTAAAAACAAGCATTTTAAAAATAGTTCTACCCTTTCAGGTCCATAACAAGCTGATCTCACCACTCATTGTGAGAGGTCAGTAAACTCTATGGTATTATTGTTATTTGATAGTTTAGGGAGGACGTGTACTGCAAACTGCTCAAACTGCTACAATTACAGTCTTCACCATTAAGAGCAGTGTGTTCCTAATGATATGGTATTAATGTGTGCAATACAGTGCATGGGTCACCCTTTGGCACTTGACGTGACGCCCTGATTTCAACACTACATTGAGGAAGGGTGATGTTAGGTTTGATTCTGGCTTACACAGTCAAAATCTGTTAAGTCTTTCATCTATTGAAAAAAAAGAAAGAAAAAAAAAGCATTTGGACACTGATGACCTAAAATGTTAATCATTTATTATTTTTTATTGATCATAGGAATGTGCTTCAAACTCAAAACAAACATTTCTTTATAGTTTGCAGTTAGAAATAAATTTAGTCAAAGTTTTTGTTTTCTCTTTTTAATGTGAATTAATAGCAGATTTGTCCTTCAGTCGATTCCTCTTTTATATCATAAAATGGTAAAAAAAATAAAAAATAAGAAAAAAGGAAAAAAGAAACAGAAACAGTACAAAATGTGTCACCTAAAAAAATTAAAAATCTTCTCACCAAAGTGTGAGGCCTTGACCACAAGGTCAAGCTTGTTACTATCCCCAAACTGGTAGACTAATGAAGAAGTTGTACAACAGCAGTGCTCTGCAGTCACCATTCAAGGCCACATTCTCACAAAGTATATCTTCAGTATAAAGAAGTTCTATTACTAACTGCTCACTGTGACGTCTGTGTATCCATTCACCTCCACTGTGTTTGATAGTTTTTTGTAATTTGGGTGAAATTGCCCAATAAATTAGGTGTTAAGATGTTAAAGACACTTGTGACACTCGTGATTGTTAGGGGCAACAACAACTTTGGATAAAGTAACTGGCGGTGACATGTCTCCATTTAAAATGCTGCGTCTGCCTGTAACTCAATACCACAGAGAGGAAGACATGGAAGCTTAAAAAGTTCAGTATGAACTATAGGGTAGCACCATGTCCAGTCAGAAAGAAATCTCAACACATGATCCTTTACTCATACACCGGCTGGTGGGGAAACCAGGGAGGAACCCATTTCAAAGGTGCTGCTAATGGTCTGTGTGTTCGGGCTAATAATGGAGCTGCAGAAGGAAGCAAACATCAATCAGGAAGCAAAGGAAGGAGTAAAGTGAAGGTTTACCACTAGTTATTGCCTTTGAGGTGTTTCTTTCCTTTTTCTACTTCTTCACCAGCTGAAATATTTGCACAAATAACAAACACAGACAGTTGCGTTAAACATGATGATTAGCAATGTAGTGAACTATAGCATATAATTAGTGGTATTGTTAATTTCAATCATGTCTAATAGGATGTAAAAGCAGCAGTATGTGTCCAAGTGCTGAGACGGTGAATGCATTTTCTAAAACAACTGGAGGATTGTTTTCAATATAGTGGCAGGACAACAGGCTGTTTAACTGTTTTTAAGATGATGTTGATAGGAAAATACACTGGTATTATCTTTTTTTTAAATAATTAAAAAGGCTTGATGTGTGCCCAGTCCCAACATGTCCAGCTTGTGCAGGAACCATTAAATCGTCCATTTATATGCTGTATGCTTTACAACCATTTGCTTAATATCTTGAATTTTTCACAATTTGTCAACTATGAGCTTATAATGTATACTCACATAAAAAATAATCTAAACCAGAGCAATAATAAAACGCATGAATATTGAAATCTCGTATCTAAGGAGACGCATGGTATGTCTACACCTCAAGTCAACAACATAAGAGTAAAGAAATTTAGATTTAACGTCTCTCTTGACGTTTGCAATATATTCCATTTAACTTTTGCAGACTTTTGAAATGTTCAAGTAAACACACACAAGTGAGGAACTGCTAATGAATGCAAGATTTACAAAACTTAATGTCAGTTCATATCGCCAAACGTCAGGGCAATTTCTCAATTCTCTACCTGTCCGACCTCTTCTCAAGTCACATCGGATTCTGCTTCTTATTCATCTCAGTGTGGAACATGAGGAATAGTATTTGCTTTTGATCCCAAATTGAACCCAATTTGTTCGCTTTGCACAAAGTTCAATCACATTGAACTTTGACACACAAAAGCCAATGTCCAGACGTTTGATTGTTTTTATCCGTGTTTATATCGTACGTGTAGGTGTGCCGGGCCTTTCTATTGCATGGTGTTGCCATATGGCAACAACTACTTCATCTCATTTTCACTAAAAGACAGTCATATAAAAACCATGTCTTGCTGTTTAGTTGTGAAAAGGAGGGTCTTTTACTTTGATATGACAAAATTGATCACATCACATGAACAGGAAATCGTGTTTACTTTACTAATTGTTGAATCTGGGGTAAATCAACATTTAATTTTCATCATTAAAACCAGTTTAGATATGAAATATTTTTTGTAAAATGGTCAAATTTATTTGTTGCCAAAACTATATGTGAATATGGAACTGAACTGCGTGCATTAAAGCTATTAGACTGTGATTGACTTAAATTGCACTAGGCTACTCTGAGACTAACCTTTGATTACATTTAAAAAGGAAAAAAAGCTATTTTCTTATTATATTTTTAAAATTTCAGACACTTTGCAACTGTACTGTATTATTTGGATCATAAATTATACCACTGGAAATCATAGTTTTACCAGAAGGAATTGCGATATCCCACCGAAATTATAAGTTGGTCCACTTTTGTGTATATTTCAAGTTGCTTCCTGCTTATGCATGGAGAACAAGGTGTCACAAAAGAAAAGGGAGCCCTCCACAAGCTGTTGTTCATTTATATTTACATTATTTAAGCAATTTATGTAACAAAAATCATGTTCAAATTCATGCAACAGAAGATTAAGAAAAAACTTTTGAAACTGTGAAGTCCAATTTCTGTCATTCAGATTTGTGTATGGGTTCAGCCAATCTAGCTGTTTGCATCACCTATTGTAAGAAATAGAAACGTAAAAAATTCATACATGAAACTAAAGTCTAAAGACTTCAAAGTGGCAACTGTCCATGTACCAACAGCCAATGTGATTGGTTGAGAGTGGTCTACCCATTAATGAGCTCAACTGTTGGCAGGTGAGGTACCGCAGAGACTCCAGGCACATTAACATCAGAATATTAAGTGAATTTTGTTCACAATTTCACAGTCCTTTCAGCATGTTGTGTGTGCCATTAGGGTGCGAAAGAGACAATCATTCTATGTTATTAGTTTCTCTCCAACTACAAAGCTGCAGGTACCTGTAGCTACTTAATTCAACATCACATTCTGATTTATATGAAAATAGACACACAGTGGAAACAAAAAGTTGAAACTGAGTACTTCTCTTCCCTTGTGTAAGAAAAATAAAGCTGTTTCACTAAAGCTCTCACTGTATTCACCTCTGGTTGCAGCTGTAATCCCAGACTGATGCAAAAAAAGCACTGGTGTGCAAATCCCTCTGTTACAATTGTGTGAAAGTATCTTTGACCCGTGTGGCTTCTGTTAAATTTTGCATTGCGTGCTGTGTTGCGAGCTAATCTGTATTTGCCCCGGCTCAGGTCAAGGGGCTATGGTTGAGACTGTGGCCCCTGAGGTTGATCCACTCAGGAAAAGGTTCAGGGTCACACTAACCTCCTGACACATTCCTGCACTGTATCGTAATCACATGAGAAAACATGACATTTTAAGTTACAGAAATTGAGTCAAGTTTTCTTTATGAAGTTGACATATTAATGAAATCTTTGTAAATGTAGGCAAGGCTCTGAAACAATACTCTGGCAGGATTATTGCCCTAAACATTTACCAGCATAATCCTGTTATCTGCAGGTGATTAGTTCTTAAGTCAAGTCTCAATTTAGCACTGTTAGCAAACAACAAACAGGATTAAAACATTTACAGGTTAATGTTTTGAACTCCAAAGCCATTGAGCAAGGCTAAGCATTGATCCTAATCACATGGTAACCATGTTGTGTAGGTACTTGCATGTCAATTACAGTCATTAGTTTGTGGTGATTTTAACAATAAATTTGACAAATTGTTCAAGGTGAGTTTGATCATTTTCTGTATGATGTCAGATATATTCTCGATTTCTACAGATACTGCAGTCTTCACAGTTATAATCACCATGATATATTTGAATGGGACCGTTCTTTGTTTTCAGGGTATGAATCAGCTGTGAGTTACTTTTTCAACTGACTATACTACTTGACATAGTTGAAAACTTACAAAGTTTTTACTTTTACATTTATTTTGTGGACTCTAAATGTTTGTAAATGTAAAATGTAATTTCTTTCACCCTTATTGCAAAGAAACTGTACATTCCATTAACTTAATGCCTAATTGTTCTGTTTAGTTGAAGTGTTTAACTCCAAAGTATAAGAGCTCTATAATGGAAAAAGTGTTGCATGAAATCTTGAAGTAGATATCTCCAAAACTCAAATGATTCAATCGTCAATAGAATTTGCTATGCAGACATAACCTACTACCAAATTGTGAGCACTAACACCAGACAACAACAACTAAATCCATGTAATTCCTGAAAATGCAGCTGTAAAATAGACTTTTTAAGCACCACTTGAGAAAAAAAAACCCAATGTGGTACAAAAACAATAGTGATACTGGCTTCATAGGTAAATAGATAAACTGTCTTTTGTGTTTCAGGGTAGCCTTTACATAAAGCGAGGAACATGTCTGAGTGTTTCTTTCTCCCTACCCGCTGGACCTCAGCCTCACTGCAGCAAACGATCTTGATCGTTAGGCCATTGCTCTCGGTTACCTGTCATTTGACCAGTTGGCCTTTTGGTGTTGTATGGGTATCCAGTGCGACTCCCACCAGAGTGAACTTGCCCTAACTGGTCAGAGGTCAAGGCCTTGTTAGACATGTTTATGAAGATAGCCAGGGGTCAAGGACCGTGTTTGTCTGTCTGACTGTGGACGGAAACAAGGGATAGGAATCCGGTAATAGATGAAAGACGAAAGTGGAGATGAAAGGAGGGGTTATCTGGTTCTCTGCGGAGCATATCGATCTGTTTGCGTTTTCATGGGGTGAACGAGTTTGTTGGCCACAGTCCTGGCAGAAGTGCTGAGGTATCGGCTGCACCGCACTGTGGAAGTGTTGGAGCAGAGACTGCACTTAAATTAGGGTTCAACAATTTGAGGTCAGGTTTTGCCAGTGGCACTAAATCCCCCAAATAAAAAATACAGAGAGCTTGTGAACCACATGAATGTAGAGCTCTGAAATCATGAATCATCAGCAACTTACCCACAAAGTGGGCTGGTGCTGCCCTCTTGTGGCCTATGCAGAGTACTGTATCTTCGCGTCACATTTGAAACCAACAAACCAAAACGAAAAATATCACCTGTCATAAATTAAGAAGAATGTTCTACAAATCATTTTATTGCAGGGAGTACACAGTATGGGATCTGGAAAATATAAATGTTCATGAAGTACTTTTGGTTCTGTGTGTTTATTAGTTAAGATTATTCCCCACTGTAATCAAGTTTGTTAACACTATTGATACTATATATACTCATGGAGCATTTCATCACAACCAAGCAACACAAACAAATACAGGTTATGGTCAGTGCAGAGTAACCGCTGTAACTTAAGCACAAGAAATATCTTGTTTCTAAAAGTATTTCTGAATGGGACTGTCTGGTGTTTAAGAGGTCTTCCTCCTACTGACCAAGACTGAGGATGTCCAAATACTGTCTATTAAGGGATTAACAAAACCCAAACATATGTTAAGACCTTTTAAAGCATGTCAACTTGCATAGACACCTACAAATACAATCCTCCTCATCTGTCTGTGTTTGACTCTGATGTACAACAATGATGTGATGACCCTTCACTCCTTTGTGTTAAATCAACAGAGATAACAAAAGTAATTCAGAACATGAGCAAAGTAGCAGGTAGATGTTATGTGTAAGTATATATATATATATACATATATATATATATATATATACATGTGCATTTCTTTGGGATCAGAAACATTTGGTTCACGTAATGTGAGAAGAGTAAGTCCTCGAACACACAAGCTGTTATACACAACGTTCTGACAGCAAAGGTATAGGATTTTTATTTCTGGTCTATTTCTTTTTCTGCATCTGTTCTGGATTATGTCAACGACAGGGTTGTGCAACAATATACATGCAGACATCACAAAACACACACCACTTCCAAGCAGCTCAAATCCATTCATATATGTACACTCACACAATCACACACACACACACACTGCCGATGCTCTTTCAGTGCTGATTTGTTTGTTAATAAGGCGCTGATTGTCAGACGGTGAAACACTGTTTTTGGATCAATGGAATCTCAGATACACTAGAGTCCAACATATTCTCATAAATCTTATAAATAAAAATGGACTTAATAACAAACAAAGTATTTCAATAATAACCTGAGGAGAGTATGTTGGACTACGATAGAGAGGAATGCATTATATTTACAAGACAGTGATAAGTATATATGCGTGTCTGCAACATTGCGGTGATTTAGCGAATGGCAAGCGTCTGTAACCAGTGGTAAGTCCCATCCTATTCGTTAGTATGTTTTAACAAGCTAAAAATATATAATAAAATGAATATATCTTTGAATGCTGTAGCACTGGAAGGGAAAAGAAAAAAACAAAAAGCAATAAGGCAGATAAGTAAGATTGTATAGCACCTGACTCACACAATATGAACACCAGTTTACCAGTTTCGGGGCCTTGTACTCAGTGCAGTGGTAAACTGGGTGCAATTCTTTAGAGACATGTTGTGATCATGTTGTGTTCTGCATTGAGCAAAAGGCCGCTTGGTCTCTGTGTGTAATGTTTAGTCTGTTTTGCAAACCACATCTCTGTCCTTCTCCTCTCACTCATGCGGGGAAATAGCACCATCGTTTGAAAACAGCAAGTTAAGCCAAGTCGAGGACGTCAGCGTACACGTTTTTGCTCGCAGGTTAGGAGGGAGGACTCTGAAGTTTATGTCCTCTTCATGCACACCTGACAGCGGCTTATGTGGGTTCGGAGATTGCCTGCTTTTAGCGTTGTGGGGACAGGTTTCCTGGAGAGAGAAAAACATTAGAAGTCCATATTATATATTTATTATATTATTATTAATATTATCAAGCTCATAATGTATATGTGGAGGAAATTAAATAATGGAAAAAGGTGAACCCGTAACTTAACTCCAGGCTAAAAAGCAGTGTTTCACCACCGTCTCTGCTTTACAGTTTCAAGCGCTTTTCAGCTGTGAACACCTACAGCACCACTGAAGGGTGTGGTTGGGTGTAGTCAAAGTGTGCTCTGTTCCACACCCAACGGTGATGCGAAAACATCACAAAACAAGACAAGAACAAGGAGTTTTTCTGTCTTACGTAAACATCTCATTGTCTTCAATGGTGGCAAGCCAAAAGCTGTAGGAGTTGGCGTAGTAGTTGCAGGTTCCACGGCCGTGACACTCGATGAATGGAGCGCTGCGGAATTCCTCCAGGCAGGAACCAGGAGAGGCCAGAGCCTGGCCTGATCCCTCAGCACCAGCACTGGTGTGCTTTACAGACACACACAATGAGAACAGCTCATTAATTAAGAGTTATTGTTTGAGTTCTGAAAGTTGTGCATGCAAAAAGAGTTACTCAGAGGGGATTTTCTTCCACAGACACTGTAAATGGATAGATGTACTATATATGTATGGATTACTATGGTAGTACTGCCATTGGTAGGGAGTATGGGGTAAATGGGAGAGTTTTGGAGATCCGGTTGGGTATAGGGTTGGGATGCTTTGGGGATAAGGCAGGACAAGTTATCTGTACTTGTATTTACAGCATGATGTAATTAAATCTCTTAACATTTTCTTACGTGGTATATTCATATTAGCTGTAACACATCTACTGTTCCTCTTAATATTGTCAAGGAAAATAATGACCTTTAAGCAAATGAACAGAAATGTTATCATACCGTGTATCAACAACGCTGCTTGATTTTACTTAAAAGCAACTATTTTACAAAAAATCTAAATGCGACAAAAAAGAGTCAGCACAACTTGGGTTTTTTTGGCATGTCAGTAGTGTAAGAAAAAAAATAATGCATTGTGTAATGAATGTAAACCTGATCGTGTTTGTCTTACCATGACAAAGGAGTAGCCAATCCATAGAGAGTCCCAGCCGCCCGGGCATGCTGGGATCATGATGGTCTGACTGTGAATTGCTATTACCATGGCTGGCGCTTCACACACAGAACACCTGTCCACACACACATAGGAGAGGGGCGGGTCAAATGAGAATCATGAATACCTAAAACCAAACAGTATGCATAGAAATGCTGACATACCTGCTGATGAAGGGTTTGATGCCTTCACCAGTGATGGGTGCCATGGTCATGGGCATGGGCTCAGGGGAGGTGAGCCAGTAGGAGTAGTCGTTACGAGAAGCAAAGTTGCAAACGTTGTTGATGTTACAGAACAGGAAGGGCATGGGGCTGAACTTCCTTAAACAGCTGCCCGCCGTACCTAAAACACACAGAGGGGAGACATGTAGTGAAAACCACAAACCCATTTCCTCCATTCTCTCTTCTGTTTTTTATTCTTTATCTCTCATGTTGTGTTTCTCACCTAAGTCTTGACCATGGGAGCGTTCGTTGCCTTGAACATAGAGCAAAGAGTAGCCCTCATATATGACCGAGGTTCCCTCAGGACAGAGTGGAATCTCCACCGTTTGGCTGTGACGGGTTACCAGGAACCCGTGATCCATGGATGAGGGGCCAGGGTGACCCACTTGACCCGGAACACCGTCAGGTCCTGAGGGGCCTGGGTATCCTCTGGGTCCTAAAGACGGAGTAGTTAATGATTAATGACAGCAACAACACAGCAGTTCTTACCTTTCTATCACTTTTCATCCCTCTGTGCTTCTTACCCTGTGGCCCTGGAAGGCCAGGATCTCCTTTGGATCCAGCCTGACCATCATATCCAGGAATGCCATCTTCACCTTTTGGCCCCAAATGACCTGTCATACCTGAGAGAAAGTAACACAAATGCGGAGGCAATAAGAAAAGTAGATGCGGAGGAGAGGACATGGGCAGGAGAACAGTTTGGTTACACAGTGGATTACACAATTTTAGGCAAAATGTCACCTTGGTGTCCTTTCTCTCCAGGAAGCCCATATGGCCCCTGGGGACCCGGTAAGCCTTGTATCCCTGGGAACCCAATGTCTCCTTGGATAAAGGTGCTGGGGCCGGGGGGACCAGGGGGTCCGTCCTTGCCTAAAATATACAATCTCTTTAGACAATGTTTTCCAGCTGCTCATTTTGATTTTCATCAGTTTATAGGTAATTTTATGAGATTACCAGAGACATGTGTAAGCACTGACTGAACTACGTATTGGAATGATTCTAGTAAGTAAGATAGAGATAGTTTTGAATATTAAAACACTGAAGGGTTTCCCAGCCATGTTTACCCTTTTCTCCTGGGAATCCTATGTCTCCATCTTCTCCTTTGAATCCAATGTCCCCAAAATTACCCTTTGTACCTAGAGTTTAGAAAATAGTGTATTTTAATTGTCAATAATGGGAATAAAAACACAAAATGTGTAATTACAAAAGAGCATAAACACACACACACACACACACACAGACACACACACACACAGACACACACACACAGTCATAGACTACCATACTGTATTATGTAATCACCTGGGAAGCCAGGGACACCCTGCAATCCCCTCTCTCCCCTCTGTCCATCGATACCTGGAAGGCCAGGTTGTCCCTGTAATACACACACACACACGCGCACACACACACACACACACACAGAAATATCATCAAAGCAGCACTGACCTGCATATGAAGTAGTTTGTAACATGTACAGTATAAAGCTTAAGTGACGTAAAACAGCCTAATGACGTACAGGAAGTCCAGTAACTCCAAGGTCACCCTTATGTCCCGACTCTCCCTGGAAACCAGGGAGGCCCTGGTTTCCTTTGTCTCCCTTTTGGCTGTCTCTGCCTGGCACACCAGAGGGTCCTGGTAATCCTGAGGATCCTGTTTGATAAAGAGAAGAAGAACGCATAATATAACACATAACCTTTTTTGTATTCTAAAAACGTTTGCCTTGTGACAGTGACTCTATACTACAACATTTTAGAAGCAGATTCCTCATTCACGTAATAACTTGCTGGCCTGTCATGTATATGGCATACCTGATTCTCCAGCTCGCCCCGTCTCTCCCTTATCTCCCTTAGGGCCCTCCAGAGAGATACCTGTGAGCCCCCTCTCTCCTGTCTCACCCTGGGCTCCCAATGGACCTGGAAGTCCCTTGTCGCCTTTGATACCAGAGACACCTGGATGACCTGGAGTGCCAGGGAAGCCAGAACTACCTTTGTCACCTGGAGAAGGAAAGAGAAATGTCACATGATGAAACTCTGTTTGGCTCCAGTGACCAACGTATTATATAAATCAATGGCAGAAGGGCTCTAACCTTTGCCACCAAGCACCCCAGGTGGTCCAGGGAAACCTCGTCCAGTTAAACCTGGGGGGAAGGGCAGACAACAAGTACATTACAGGCATTTTCTGTAATTTTTGGATTGGTAGTGAGGGGTCTGCAGATATTAGGGCTGCCTAAGCAAAAGACCTTGAACTGCCATGTGTGAACCATTATTAGTTTTCACTTTATTTGGTACTGCTAACCCCTGATTTTAGCTAAAGGGTGGTTTGACAACTCAAACAAGACTTTGTGTCTTCCAGTAAAATGTGCGAGTAGTGGTTGACAGAGTCTGGGTGAAGGTTAAATGAAGGTTCCCGAGCCAGAGTGACGCTGGTAGGATATATTAGGCTGAGAGGTTCATTGTTCATTGTTCATTGTGTCGTGACAGCTTATCAACAAACAAGGAAGTGTTTGCCATGTAGTCTCCTCCTAACTCCTCTGACACTAACCTGGGTCTCCTCTCTCTCCTGAGGATCCAGGGATACCATCCACTCCAGCATCTCCCTTGTCTCCGGGAACACCAGGCGGTCCCTGCAAGCCGCCTTCACCTGGAGGAGAATACTGTGTTACTACTTACCAGGATGACAGAGGCACATTAAATCCTCAGAGGAAAAAGCCTTCTAACAAAAACTGATCTCGCAAGATTACGTCTGTCTTTGTGTAGTAAACGTTGTATCAAGCCTTGAACAAATGATTGAAATGATGACTGTGATTAATATGTGGCCATTTGTTTGACTAGCTGAGTAAATAATCCTGTTACTTACCAGGCCGACCGTCACGACCAGATTCTCCTGCAGCCCCCGACAGCCCTGGGGTTCCCTTCTCGCCTGGTCTACCTGGCTGACCTGTACAACACACATACAACACAATGAGAACACACATGGAAGAACAACATGTATAAATACTACATCTAGTGTTGTTGAGAAATACGATGAATGCAACAACACAGACTGGAATCTGACCTGTATAACCAATGAGTCCTTTGTCTCCTGTGGTTCCTTGCAGTCCTGGCTTGCCGGGCATCCCCTCATAACCCTTCAGACCCCTCTCACCAGGTGATCCTGGGAAACCTGGCTGGCCTGTCTCACCCTGCGTAAGTAGAGGAGGGGAGTGCAGTAAAGTAAACACAGGGAGGTACTGATGATTGTTGAGAGGAACAAGGTGAATGTGGAAACATAGCTTATATGATGTAAAAACGTTTCCATTCCAATTATTTATTCTCTATATGTTTTGTTACATTAGAAATCTATTGTGGATATTTGCAAGATGGTGTTTTATCTTTTGTTCTGATTATTTAACTGATTATTTAACTGTGAGTCTAGCTCATAGAGCCACAGTAGAAGTTATAGCACGTGGATTACCTTATCTCCTGGAACTCCTGGAAGCCCAATACCTGCTTCACCAGATGCTCCCTTGTCTCCTTTCTGTCCGTCTGTGCCTCTGAAGCCAGGATGTCCCGATGTACCAATATCTCCTTTAGTACCCTTTGGACCAGACACACCTGCACAAACACACAAACACACACAAGACATGCAATTAAATGTGAAATGTGGGTTTCCCCTCTCTTGAAATATCCTCAATACATTTTTTTACACTTCTGTCTTTGTTTGTAACACACACAATACATGTTTGCACACACTCGCACTCTCACTGTTTGGCATTTTCACAAGACACATTTTGTTTGATTTATTTGTGCGATCGTACCTGGTATTCCCATCTCTCCCACACTGCCTTTGTGACCAGTTGGTCCCACACTGCCAGGGGCTCCGGGAAAACCAGAGTCTCCTTTCAGACCTGAGACACAATAGTGGGATAGAAAAAATTATATCTATTTATTTTTTTCTTCATTTTCAGGGGGTTAAGCAAGTGCAGAGAATTGACTGAAATAAGAGTAAAATTAAATGAATAGGACAAACAGAAATGATGAACCACATGAAGTCTACATGGTTTAGATATCCGATAAAGAAAATGTAACACATGTTAGGTTGCTGTTCAGGTGGTCATGTTGTCACCTGGTTGTCCCGGTAATCCATACTCTCCATCTTTGCCTGGCACTCCAGGGTTACCAGGAAGTCCACGGTGGCCCTTTTCTCCAGTGAACCCAGGGTCACCTGACGGGAAAATGGAATTAAAAACCAAACTGATATAAGTCCAATTTTAATAACTTTGTGGGAAAAAGTTGAGAAGATCCTTAAGTATATTTTTGACTTTTAAAGAACCTTGGTGTTGGTGTCTCCTAGTTATTTTCTGTTATTTTATTAATTCTACTTCTATAAAAAAAAGTAGAAACATGTGCAATGCATTTTTTATAAAGTCATTGACTGGAAGATGCTGAAAGAAACACTGCAATAAAGTATTAAAAGGAGAATTTCTAACTATGGGTCAATAGATAAAATTACCAATGAACCTGTTTGTAGTAAATCAACCCATGTACTCTTATTGAGCCAAAGGCTAGTATGTTGTTTTATACCTGGGTTTCCGAGGTCTCCCTTCTCCCCCTTCATGTGCTCCATGTCAACTTCGCTCATGTTCCCAGGAGGGCCCTGAAGACCTCGGTCTCCCCTTTCTCCTTTAGTTCCAATCTCTCCAATATCACCTCTGGGTCCAGTAGTACCGGGATCACCTACGAGAAACGGTAATAAAGAATAATTGTTATTGCTGCTAATAAATCTTTTGAAAAAATAACTGAAAACAGTTTTTTTTTACCAGTATGAGAGAGACTGAAGAAAGAACTATAAACAGTTTTTACAATTTGGTTTTCCTCACCTCTGAGTCCAGGAGATCCAGGTGTACCAGGTGATCCAGGAAATCCTGATACTCCCGGTGTCCCTATCACCCCCATTTCACCTTTAAAACCTGGTAAACAAACGCACATACATAGTGAAATGAATGTAGATAAAAAAAGATAGAGAAGTCAATTATCTAACACGTACATCCCATGCAGCCTCCCCAGTACGGCACCACTGGAGGGAAATTGTGAAAATTCTCTAAAAGTCAACCCTCCTCCTTTCTCATTTCAAATTGAATGGTAGGATGAATACTCAATGTTATACATTACTTCCACAGTGGTGAGAGTATTGTGTGTATTGAAAGGACAAACAGAACAGACAGTAAACATTACCTCAACTGCAACAAGGATGAAGATGTTTTAAAACAGGCTTGCCCTACGTAATTAAATCAGGATAATGTATATTTCTACCACATTATCAAACAACGTCATGTCACACTCAGCACTCTGCTGCTCTGAGTTTCTCTTTTTAACATAAATATTCTACTCATTCACAATTCATAACTAATTCCATTCCACATTTTTACTTTGCTGTTTTTTATTCGGCGCTAAGCTAATACCGAACACTTCCTGCAAAGATATTTCACATCAAAAGCCTTCCAGCAGCTCAAAGGGCAAAATCCCTCCTTTAAGAGGAAGGATTTTAAAGTGAAATGCACACAGGAAGTGTTGAGTTTCATTGACAATATCATACACACTGAACAGAAGAATTGCAAGTAGATGCATTGACATTACTTCAGGTTACGTAGGTATTTCTGATAAAAATGAATTGTTAGACTTAATGAATTAATGCTGTAGAAACGTACATTTCGTGTATTGTATTAGGGACTGACTTTTATCTATTTGTGTGTTGGGATCTGGCAGGAGTGTGTTTGGTTATAAGCAAGTATGGAAACTAAAATATTGACATTAATACAATTATTAATATCAATAAGATGATTAACAAATATTAATAATAACGGGGCACCACCCTGAGATCAGGTACCAATAACCAAACTATAAATGAAGTCTCAAAATTGGTGTTCACTCACAATGTCAATAGTGAAAGTACTATTCCACAATAAGAGTGAACAGTGAAGGTTTGAATTCGAGCATAGTCCACGATATCCAGCTATTATTAATATACACATGCACAAAGTATTCACAGAAAGCTGCTCTTTAAAGTATAACAGGGTTAACAATACTGATAAAGTCAATACTTTTATCAGCCAACAACTACAATTACAAGCATACTACCTAAAATCAACATACAATCACGTGTATGTGTGTGTGAGAAGCGAGACAAAAAGAAAAATGTTGTAAGTGATCACGCCACGCGAGACTTAACAATGGTGGAAGAGAGAGAAAACTACAAAGATGACGGCTGTGTGATCTCGTAAGTGATTACGCCACGCTGGACTACAAAATGGTGGAGGAGAGGAAACTATCAAAATGGTGGACGTAGTCTCGTAAGTGATCCTGCACGTGTGTACGTGTGTGTGGGTTAGTTAAACAATAAGAAGAAGAAGAAAACTCAAAACAAGGCAGATCCTCACCGTCGCAGTCAAATACAGCAACTGTTACTCTATCACATGCAGGTTAAAGTTGGCGGATTACGGGGCAAGTTATCCGGTTCTCCTTCAGATCCAAAACAGTCTATTTTTTGACCAGCGAATGTAGAGCTATTATTATGTTTCTTAAAGCATCAACGTTGTTTGGGCCCCTTTATGTGCAAATCAAATGGTTAAACTCAAATCAGGCTGTTGAACTGCCAGGTAGGCCTAGTTCCTTTGTTTCAACCACATGGTGAAGTCCCAACAAGTACAACAATTACAAGAAAAATAAAAAAAACACCCACATGTCAGTGAGTCTCACCTTGGTTTCCAATGAGTCCATCCCTGCCAGGGAAGCCTGGTGGCCCGGGTAGTCCTTTAGAACCTGGGGTTCCTGGGAACCCGGGGCTTCCATTCTCTCCCTGAGGACCCGGCATGTCCAGACCAGAAGGACCTGGGTAGCCCTTTTCTCCCTTAACACCTGCACTACCTGTTCAACATGCACACATAGAAATACATTTGTAGTGACTTCCATAACAATTGACAGGTGAGGTAAATGAAGAGTTTGCTTCATAATCTGACAGCAGACATTTTGACTTGTCAAAGTAGGAATATGACAGGAGTTACTTATAACATTACAATGGCTGTGTTCCATTCTAGTGTCCATTCAAGTGTCCATGCATGCACAATACCAGGACCATGAAACTGAAGTAACTAAATGGAATCAAGCCATCATTAATTGTATTATTTGAACATTAGTATTACCTTATTATACAATAATTACTTTACCTTCAGTGACATGTCAAAATGTCTTCTGTGAAAAAGGTCCATATGTTTGGATGCAAAGTTTGTGCTCACCGTACGGTCCATGCTCTCCAGCTGATCCTTGTGGTCCAGGAGCTCCAGGGGAGCCTTTACCTGGAGCACCTGATAAGCCAACCAGTCCAGCAGTTCCTGGGGGTCCCATGTCACCTAATTTTAAAGAACAAAGAAAAAACAGTTGTACATGGCACAGATGATGGGCCTTTTAACTCTGCGGCATGGATTAAGCAAGCAGTGTTGCAGTACCTTTGATTCCCTGAGGTCCTGTTGGTCCTGTCAGGCCTTCTCGTCCAGGAATACCAGGTAGTCCAATGGTACCCTTATCTCCCTGGAAGCCAGTAAGTCCTGGGGGACCCTGAGAACCTTTTAAGCCTGGAAGACCCTGTCCTGGATCACCCTGCAGAGTATAGACATAAGCACTGATTTGCTTCTCAACACTTGCAATAGTGATTTTACATTACATTCAAATCTCAGTGTATCTTGTCTATAACATAAATGTCAGTATTGTTCTAGTTGTTGGATTTAAATTTCATTGTATAACAATAGAGTTTTGGAATAATTTATCTAAGGCACTTGTCTGATGTTCATAAACCAAGTCCTCTCAAATATATATTTTATAGCAAAATCCAAAGAAAGAAACATCATCCAAACCTAACTTTAACTTTAGGAAGTTGCACAGAACACTAATCATCAGGTATAATGTCGAATTACTTACTATAAATGTAATTCAATTATTAATTGAATTACAAATATAGAGAAATACACACTTTTTGCCCAGGTGTACCAGGTTGTCCAGTCAAGCCTTCCTGTCCTGGTCTTCCAGGCTCTCCTGGTAATCCTGGACCTCCTGGAGTTCCACTGATTCCTAGAAACATGGATATAACATGTGCTCTGTACATGTACATACAATTCATACACTGTAAGAAATTGTTAACCGTTTTTTTAGGGATCTGTAAGTATCCATTGCATTTCTTTGATGCATCCATAGAGAGGGGGAATACGGCCAACATGGAGTAACTTACCTTTAGGGCCAGTTTGGCCTGGAAATCCAATTCCAGGGGGGCCTTGTTCACCCTTCGGTCCAGGGAACCCTGGCCCCCCAGAGTCTCCATGCAGGCCTCTGTCACCTACAACCAACAACACGTTGCATGGTAAACAGGACCAATCACCAACAATCTTCACAATTTATTTAGTTTTTTTTGTAATCACTTGCTGATACTCTGCTCCTCCACTCATGTTATCTTATGGATCAAAGACAAGATTAAGTTCACTGATTATCCCTCAAGAGACTAATTTCAAATCATATTTTTTGGTGTTGCTCACCTTGAAGTCCAGGTATGCCGGGATTGCCGTGTGATCCAGGTACTCCCTGAGGTCCAGGAGCGCTCACACCTTTACCTGGCTCACCTTTTGTACCTGCACACAAGGTATATGTTATCACTGGCTTCATGTTCAGGATTTGAAGTATCAGTGTGTGTTTGCTGAGTTTCAGATGTGCAGTTGAGATAAAGTTTGATTTAACTTCTCTTTGACTCTATCAGTGCATTTGTCACAGTATCGGTTGGTCTCTCACTGTGTACATGGCATGCCTACCAGATGGTCCAGGAGTTCCAGGAATGCCTGGTCTCCCCTGACTGCCCTTCTCTCCAGGCTCTCCTGGTTGAACGAAGCCTGGCGGGCCAGGTGGACCCCTCTCTCCTGGAGTCCCAATAAGACCAGGGTCCCCATCTGGTCCACGCTCACCCTTCATGCCTTCTTTGGCCTGAAAGCAATCAGAAAAAGGTGATTTCCAATCTACTTTGATTTAAATTGAGAATACATCTAAATTATACTAAAATATAGAATAGTTGAGCTCATGCTGTCCTGATCCCCTGATAGTTTGCCCCACCAAACAAACCACCCACAGACTTACCGATTCTCCTTTGAAGCCAGGTATACCTGGAAGGCCATCTCTCCCTGGCTGTCCCTCCCGTCCTGGCTGCCCTGGTGTACCAGAAACACCAGGCAGACCTTTGTCCCCCTTCAGATTAGGAGCTGCAAAAATGTCCCCTGGCTCACCAACAGCACCTGGTGCTCCAATCAACCCAGGAATACCTGAAGAACCCTGCACACAAGTCGAAAAATGTATTATTGCTCCATTTTCCTCAATGAAATGAGTGATGAATTGTGAAATAATTTTCAAAGTATTTCCAACATTATTCTACTCACAGGTCTTCCAGGTTGTCCAGAAAAGCCAGACACACCCTTTTCTCCCTTGCCGCCTACTGGCCCAGGAGGTCCTGCCAGGTGAAAATGGACAATTGTACAAAGTTCATACTCATTCAATAGTTATCTAGTGGGTATCAATGCACAGGGAAAAATGGAGTACTAAGATAATATCCTAGTTGTGTTTGCACAATAAAAACTGTCAACAGTTGTGGTCAGAAGTACTCACAAGGTGAAATAGATCCTCACATATTTAGCTCATGTCTAGATACCACTATTTTATTTGAACATGATGACTGTTCACTCACCTCGATCTCCTTTAGGGCCTTGGGGGCCAAGTAATCCAGGTGGACCGAAGGCTTCACATTGAACACAGGTATCTCCTCTGTCACCTGAAATTTAAATTAAATTAAATTAAAAAAATATGATGCACGTAAATGTCCTTAACATTTTGTCCAACTGCAGTTAGTACATGATGCATTTTGTACATCTTTCTCTACGCCTCAAAGATAAAAACATAGAATTTCAATAAATGAATCTATTGATAACTCGTATTAATCAGCATTAATATTAGACGTTCTTACCTTTCTGTCCCAATTCCCCTTGTAACCCTAGATGTCCAGGTGGGCCAGGAGCTCCTTTCTCAATGTCACATTCATTAGGGTCAACTGCGGGGCCATGTCAAAGCACACACACAACACACACACACACACACACACACACACACACACACACACACACACACACACACACACACACACACACACACACACACACACACATTATGTTATAGAAACATTTGTAGATATACACTTTATCAAGATGTCCCTTGAGGTCAATTGTTGAAATGTTTGTTATTATTAAAGATAAGACATACGAGGTAGTCCAGGTGGTCCAGGGGATCCAGAGGTCCCTGGTTGTCCTGGAGGTCCAACGAGAGACTCTCCTTCTAAACCCCTGTCTCCTTTCTCACCAACGTTTCCCTTCTGACCACTCTCCCCTCGAGGCCCTTCAACCTGACGGCCTGAAATACAAGTCAAGGAAGCCAGATTGTTATTCAGGTTATCATGTGTCTGACTGGCAAATGCCGCCTCAATGCAGTGGTCTTATATTATGTTGAAATGTTGTGTCATTGTACCTGGTGGACCTGCCTCTCCCTGAGGACCAGGAAAACCTGTGGATTATGAGAAAATAAATGATATCATGGAACTTGATCCAAAATAGGTGTTTACGCGCATGTGTGTGCATATGACCATTTAGTGGCACATAATGGCCTCCCTTTACCTTTTTCTCCTTGTAGCCCTGGAAAACCAGGAGGACCGGCAGGACCAGGGGAACCATCACCCTAAAATTATATAATTACAGAGATTAAGGATGCATGGCCATTGTTTAAGATTATGTTTAAATTGTATTCATCCAATCTACCTAAACTCAAATCAGTTGACTGCAGAACTTCTAACCTGTCATCTTTCCTTTTAATGCTGACTATCGCTGCAGTACTGAAGGAAGGATTTAAATAACTGTGAAGAAAGGAATTACACCTTCGTAGGATTAAATCCTTCTGCTTTTTTAGGACTAAAATAGATTTTGCCATTATCTCTAATTTAAAGGGGCACTCCAGCTATTTAGAATTGTACTTCCAGAAAGTTGGGGGTTTTATGAGAGACAGATTAACAAACTGGTCAAAATCAATGTAGAAAAGGCAAAGAAATCCTGCCTTTAAAGAGTAAACTTAAATCAGGTTGAACTCATAGCCCTATGTGATTGAAAGCAGCTCTGGCAGAAGTGCGCTCTGGTGCATCTTTAACCACGCTGAACAGTGATGTCACAGTTTACTGCCACACCCTGGAGTACACTTGTACATCACTGTAGCAAGGGGAGAAAATAAACTACTATCGGTCAACAAAAACAAAACATGATCTTTGAATCCCTCGTATGGGTCAAGCTCTTTTAATTCTGGATCTTACATTTCCCATAATGCAACTCAGAAGTGTCCCTTTGTTAAATCCTCCCTGCTTGGTATTGCAGACATTCTGTTACAATGTGTATTCTTCAAGCTCATCCCAGGATTACTCAAGTCCAGGCCACAGCCAGGATGCTGCAGAGGAACTCAATTCATTTATTGAACTGTTCTGTCAAAGTCTCATTAAACTACACCTCCCAACATGTTGGTCTAAATATTACTACCTTCTCCACACTGCCAGGATATGTATACAGAATAATTTTGTCGTAAAAATGTAAAACCTTTTTTTGTAGTTTTTGTTTGTGTGCAAATTCTTCCTCAAATTGTTAAATTACAAGAATGAGACCTTGGTGTTCTCACTAGAAGCTACAGGTCTGACTCAAGTGATGTAATTTGATGCAATTATACAACGGTAAAATCAGTGGATTGCCCCTTTTAAATGCTCACATTTTAACTGAATGAATATGTGGTTACATCCTTGTCTTTGTAGCTGATGGGAAAGAGAGTGAGAGGATAAAAGGGAAAGAAAGAGGGAGGAGAGAGATTACTTACATGACCTGGTGGTCCTCTTTCTCCCTTTTCACCCTGAAACAAGACAGAGAGTTTAGTCTGTCTGACCATAACACCTCCAAGATCATCTAAGTGTCAGATTAAAGTCTTGAGTATGTGCAGAGTAAATAAAAGGTGCATTAGTTACCTGAGAACCAGTGTATCCAATTCCTCCGTTGAAGCCTTTTTCTCCCTGTATGAAAGCATTATGTACTTTAGCGATACATATTTCATAAGATTAAAGCAAACAACAGTTGGGCAGTAGAGTATAGGAGGTGAATAACACAGTCAATTATTGTTACCTTTGGCCCGTCGTCTCCATTCTTGCCAGATTTACCCTGAAATTACAGAAACACTCACTTTAGTTAGTTCTGCTGTCTCTTGAACTCTTTCTTCGTTTATTGCACCATCCCACAGAGACGCATTTTTATCACTTACTATTGATCCAGGAGGACCGGCTTCACCTTTGACCCCATTATGATGTGGCATGCAAACGCCCTGCAAAGGAAATCAGGTGTCTCTTAAAACATAGAAAGTTGAACTAAAGGATGGCAAACAGCCTGTATGAACAGTGATCTACTGTAAGTCATAAACATTAACATTTGAAGGCAAAATACTAACTTTGTCTCCTTTATCCCCTGGTCGTCCTTTATCACCCTTTACGAACAAAAAAAACACAAACACATTCAGGAAATAACAGAATCCAAGTCATCTTGTACATATAAACAAACATTTGGCACTTGTGATTTATTCATAGCCAAAAATAGCACAATATCTGTTCTTTTCTTAAAGTGCTGAGTACCTGTGGTCCAGGTATGTGCACGGTGGTATGTCCATCCACACTCTGTGATGGAGGGCCGGGAGGGCCGGGTGGGCCACGGAATCCTCGGTCACCCTGCAGGAAGACCGCAAAGATCACAACAACTTCCACAAGCAAACACATTTCCACAAGAGCAATGCGTTAACAATAGTAGTCACCAAATTTTATTTAAAAAGCAAATCATCCAGTGAAAATAGAGTTTCTCATAATTTGGTGATTTAAAAAAAAGATAAACTGCTGAATTACATGTTTGTTTTTTAAGATAATGCCATCAAAACTTTATTTGAAACACAAGTATTTCTTACCTGAAAACACACATATTAAGAAATATATTTGCTCCTTCTTACTGTTTGTTTTACTGACCCTTTAAGTGCTACTGCTACCTCTAGGTAGGTCTATAGTGAAAGCATCATATTAGAAATGTAGCATTTTTGCAGGCAACACATATATATAAAAAAAACTCACCTTATCTCCTTTCTCACTCTCAAAGGACAGCTTGTCACCCTGCAAGGAGGTAAAAAAAAAAAACTCCTATGACATCTCAGCTTTGTGATAAAGTCAGAGAATGGTGGATTATGTTTTACAGATGTCAAATCTTTATATATGATTAGTCTTACCATCTCTCCAGGAGGGCCGGGAAGGCCATTTTCACCCTGTCAAACAGTTATTCAGTTAGTCAAACAAACTGATAGTATCAGTACTGTATATTACAGATAACAAATCATACAACAGTATCTTCAAGGTTTAAACATCTACACAGATTATACTTTTTAATTTTTGCTTTTTCCAGCACAGATTGGTGTTTTATTTAACGGTTATCATGTGTCTCTGCATAACTAATATGTCATAGCTCATAAGGTCTATCACTGACTCTGTAGGATGATAAACAGTCCATCCCTGCAGGAGTCACTCACTTTGGGTCCTTGATAGCCTCGAAGTCCTGGAGGTCCAATAGGTCCAGGAGATCCACTAGACCCCTGGGAGAGAATGACATGTGAGGGAAGAACTTACATGAAAATTCAGATCACATTCAGTCTTAGTTTGTCTCTTTTTCTTTCAACATCCACACGCAACGTACAGGTAAACCAGGATTGCCGGGGAATCCTCTGTCTCCTTTCAGGGGAACAATCCCGATCACACCACCAGGGTCACCCTATAGGAGACAAAACAAAATGAATGGTTTGGCAGAACAATGTCTCGTCATACATCGAGATGGGACATTCTTATTTGCATGTAAATGTTAACGCTACATAATATTTGAGCTGACCTTCATTCCAGGAATTCCTGAGATGCCCTGAGAAGAGAGGACAGTAGTAACATATCTATACATGTAACATATTCTGTTAGGATGAACATTTGGATTTGACACACTGTTCAGGTAACATATTGCCATGTCATGTAGAAATTGTATTATGGTTGTGATGTTTTAACTTCATACTGCAACACAATTCTCTGTGAGCTGAGGAGAGCTGCTCAAAGACAACCGGACCACTCCCAAAAAGGTACGCCAGTCAGTATAAAAACAAGGAAGCTTTTAATGAAATTCTAATGCTTTTTCATATTTCTTCCACAGGACAGTGGCAATAACTGAAATGAGTGGTTGGTTGTTTGTCATGCGAATCACGGTTGCTTACAGGAGGTCCTTGAAGACCAGCATAACCAGGAGTGCCATCCCTCCCTGTGTCTCCCTAAAACACACACACACACACACACACACACACATAAAACAGTCAGAAGGCACAAACACTGAAGAAATCTGGTTTGAAACTCAGTAGAATTTTTAGAAGTGGCATACTTTAGTCCCATTGCATCCTGGGATACCATGAGAACCTGGTGGGCCATCATTTCCATTGATGCCCTAAGAGTGGGAGCACACAAATAGACCATTTGAGACAATTTGCAGTAACAGTGACAAAGTCTGCAGGATGTGAGACGGATCAGAGGAACTTACTGGTAGTCCCGGGTTTCCTGGGAAACCTGGCAGACCAGGAGGACCCTGCAAGATGACAGCAATTTGAGCATTACTGTCTCATGACAATACCTGTCTGGCTCATATATCACATCATACTGTAAGTCATAATTATGATGGTTAGTTACTTACCCGCACTCCTTTCAGTCCAGAAGCTCCGGGTCCACCCAGATCTCCCTAAAAGAAACAAATGACAACATGATCATCTTAACAGAGAAATATGTGTTATAATCTTGATAGTTGATCTATGTGGATAAAATCAGAAATGGAGACAACAACTAGATCAGGTAAGGTTACTAATTTGAATGTGTGCGTGTGTGTACTGACCGTGGGGCCCATTGGTCCTGCAGGACCTTCATGTCCCTGCATCCCTGGAAATCCCATATTACCTTGAAGACCAGGAAATCCACGCTCACCCTGTGAAGCACAGACCGTCAGGTTAATGATATGAGGATAACAAATAATATTCATATTTACTGAGATTAGAAGGAACAAATTATGGCACATAGTTTTTAAAATGGATTTAAGACATTTTATGATTTCATAAATTTATCAGACATGGTTTGATACCCAAAGCAAATTTAATGGGGAACAGTAACTATGCAATTCAATTCTTAATTTGTTAACTCAGTCTTAGACTGAGTTACTGTATTGGTATCAATTGTTGTATGACATTATAATCTATAATGAATTTAAAGGGATTCCTGGAAGAATCACAGATTCTTTTATTAGATGTATTAAAAAATGTGCATCTCATCCATTTAGGTCAATTGAGATCATTTTACCTAAGAGCTTATGATTTCATCCTTGATCATTGTTAAATTGTCATAAAAATGAATATAATTGGAAAACACAATATGATCTGTTAATAATCTTTATACATATCTTTTGTTCTATATCTATAGCATAGCAAACTTCAAAATAATGTTTCATTCTTTCTTCTGCTCTTTAAGTTTACATAGATGTTGGTCAATCCAGTGCCAAAAATGATAAGCACTTATTTTTTATTTAAAAAAAGACTTCATAATAAAGACTATTGTTTTGAATGTTGTTTATGCACAATGTTAAAAAAAACAAAACAATAAAAACTACTATTGGTCACAAAAGAATTCCATTTGTGCCCTTCACAGTGACCTCAAACTGACTGGATGTTGTTTCCACTACCTGCCACTAGATGGCATCATTGCTTAATGAAGGAGATGCTGAAGTAATCCTCAAGACCCTCTCTGAGCTGCCAAGCATGAGAAAGTCATGCGTAACATACTGAAACCTTTTGGATCGATTTCCATTCCCTGACCACAACACATCTGACTTCAATCAGTCGGCAGAAAAACAGTATTTTGAACCATGAGAATTATCAATAGTGTTACCACAGCAACTCCTGTTGTGACATCATTGGAAATAAAGCTCACATGGGATTTTTGGAGCCTCTCAGAAACTTTCAAAACACAGGAGCGCTTTGAATTGGTTGGCCGAGCTCCATTGGACACACTGAGTACATCTGTTGTTGTCGGGGGAACTGAATGTTTGGCTACTGTTGCTGTAAGAATGAGCCATAAAAGGACAGACTGTTGCACAAAGAGGATAGATAACACTCTGTAGTCGTCTGATATAACTGAGACAATAATTCACATCTACACTAACACAGCAGGAGTTGCAGTGAAAAACAAATCAACTTTAAAGCAGTGGTTCCCAATTCCCCTTACTTGTGACAACATTAAACAAAGCAATGTGACTAGTGACCCCTCTTAGCAGGTTGCATATGTCTACTGGTTGTGACCAATTCAACCAAAGAGGGATTTTTTCTTTATTTCAATCTTAAAGTAATCAGGAGGTACACAATCATCCCATAATTCAGTGGCAAAAAGGCAAAAATAAGAGGAAAGTCTGAAATGTTATTTTTTTGTGCCTGAAACCTTTTCTTTCCTGCTTCCTGTCCCATAAATGTACTTGTTACTGATTGAATTAGATATATCAGGCTTTGGCCACAAAGCCAATACTTGTTAATAGGATAAATGTATTTACTTTTTTTGTGAGTTGTTGACAATAGAATAATAATACACAATATCACCAGACCTTTTTGTTTTGGGGGTTTTAATCATTACTTGCACAAAACAGAGCAAAGTCTCTCAGCAATTGGTTTAGAGAAGAAAAATGTAGTAACAGAAAAACCGCCTGTGCCAAAGATAGTTAATACCAACGTGTTATGTTTCAGGACAGTGATTATCATTCATGCTGGAGTGCTGACAGCTTAAAGGCTTATGGCCAGATAGGCTAGTGTCCCCATCACTTGTACATCTGTACTGTATCTGAGAGCCTCCCTCCGATGGGAATAAGGCCCTCAGCCCAGCTGTGTGTTCGGACATGCTCTAATTCAAACTGATCTTTGTTCCCGTCCTGGTCTTTGCTCCGTGACTGAGCCCCGTCCACTGCTTTTCCACCCAGGCCCAGCTGCAGTCTGTCCCACTGAGCTGAGCACATCAGTCAGAACATAAGAAGCACTGTCACGACCGCTTGGGCCTGCTATGAAAGCCCTTTGCATCAACTGCAAACTAACAAGGTGGTTTGATATCAAATAAGTGAGAAATAAAATGCACAAGCATTGATTGACAGTGACAAGTGAAAATATCTCACCTTTGTTCCTTTTACACCACTGCAGTCACATTTTCCACATGATGCCCCACAGCCCTGAGGAGGAAGAGAAACATACATATGAATTATCCATCACTCAGAAGACAAAACATGTTGAAAGAGAGTGTGACAAAACAAGAAAATAATAAACACAGAGAGCGGAGCAAAAATGAAGATGGTGTTAGCCAGCTGAGTATAACAGCCAACAGCTGAGGGGCACTTGATCTAATTTAACAGATGTGTAAAGTGTGCTACAGAACTTACTTTATCAATCATTCTTTTATAGCACACTAGTGTCCTGCCTCTGTCAGGTGGCTCATATATGTATATATATATCCCCACTGACGCTGTAAATCACCACAGTGTGTGGCCAGACCGACTTCTGCAGTGTTTCCATGCAAGTCTGCTGATCTATCTCACGCGTGTGCATTTATAAATCAAAAACTGTGGTGATTCTTTTAAATTCAATGCCCTCAATTGCACAGATTTTGACAGGTGAATAAGTCTTACATTCACTCTCATTTTACCTCCACGCTGTTGGTCTTTAGAGCTCTTGCTGCTTTATTTCAGCACCGAGAGTGAACCAAAACAGCCAAGTTGCCGACAGTAAAACCAAAACAGTGAGCTGAAAGGTGCTAAAACCCTGTAGAGCTAAAGAGAACTGCAGTGGGGTGAACATCCTCTGTGGGTTTGTGACCACAAGCGACCTTGTTAACACACACTTGTCATTAGATCCATTGCTAATCGTTGTTCATTGTTAATGAACCATAGCAGCTTTCATTTTATTGATGACGCCGTTGAAAGGCTTAAATGAAGAAAGGCTTCCTTTAGTGCAATCATGTTACTTTGAAGCCACATCGAGCGTCACAGATTAACTTTGTAGAAGTACATGCAGGCAGAACATCAATGCAGCTGGACCTTTCAGCCCTCCCAACTCCCCCTCCCGCCCACCTCACCCCGCTTCCTCTCCTCTGGGGTCTCCAGAGGATGGAGCCTGGGAACTGGCCTGCTATGCCTTGGCTCAATCTCTCTCTCATTGCTCCCTTCCTCCTTTTCTCTCCATCATCCAGCTGTTACTGGACTCACGTGGACGGGGTCCAGCCAAAAGCCTGTCAGAGCTTTGGACAGGCTCAGCAGGCTTGGGCAGAGAGTGAACAGCTACACTACCCACAAATATTTATCTCCGTCTGCCTCTTGTTCTCACACACATACACATACACATACACATACACATACACATACACATACACATACACATACACATACACATACACTTCACAAATACATGGCTCCATCACCCGTAATCCTGATTCTTTCCCAACTTTCTAAACCTGCCGTCTCATACATAAGTCACTCTTAATTTTACATTTTCTATAACTCAGTAGCCTGTCCAAATATTCAACATGTTCCCTGCCTTCCTCCTTACATGGAATCCTCTCCAACATATAACTGAATCAATATGTGGCTCTAAAACCATGGGAAAGCTCAGAAAACAGACCCCACTCTCAGGACCTTCAGCCCTGACCAAGTGCACTTGTTCTATTATAACAAGTGTGGCCTGCTACATTTCTCATTCCTGCTCTCTCAAACACGTCTAACTCACGCCAACTCACCTCTAAACTTCTGGTTCCTGGAGTGTTTTTTATTCACAGGATGTATTACTATTATGCCACTTAAAAGAAAACTTCAGGAACACCTGCTTCAGATTAGATTAGTATCATAAGACAAACAGAGGAAAAGGAAAATTACCTCGATGAAGCACATGTGTGTTTTATTATTGCAAACTTGCTGGCACGCAGCAATAAGAGCTCCTGATGCTGGATTAACATGATTTTGACAATTCACCAAGGGAGTTCAGGCACACTAATGCAATGAAGGAACACATGACACTTGCATATTGTCAGCACCACTCAAATAAATCACAGCTGCTCATGTTTAAGCATCGCTTAAGTATTCTCTCAGTCACCTGTTAGTCTGTCTCTGTCTGTTCTTTTTCCTGTCTAGTTTTCTCCATCCTCTTTAAGGTGCAACTTAACTGAGCAGACATTCCTGCATGTTCGTAACCTAACCCAAGCCTCAAACTGGCGCACGATGATGAAGACGCTAGGTGCGCTCATGTGTGAAACCCCCCCCTCCCCTCCATGTGGTGTCTACTGCTGAATCTCCAAGAACTGCTCAGTAATCTGCAGGTGGATCAAAGTAGTTTGTTTTCCTTCCATGTCCACTATGCACCGCCGTAAACCCAAACACAAGATGGGAGAGATGGCAGACAAACCCAACTGACATCTGCACAAAAAGAACATCACGCTAATGAGTCTTGCAGTCATAAAGTAGATGTCTGAAAAGGGATCTTAAGAGGACCTCATACAGATCCGCGGGTGTATCGAATGATTAAAGGTCTGATTATCTACCATAAATACCATTTCTAAAGGCATACATCATGAAGGATGAAAGCCTTACCAGATTACTCACGCACGCCTGAGATGAAAAGAACGTACAGACAGTGGTGGAAGATAAAGTACATTTACTCAAGATCTGTAAAATGTTGAGGTACAGGTATTTGAGTCCTTTCACTTTATGCTACTTTTACTTCACTCCATGTCGGAGGAATATTTCACAGTTTTTACTCCACCACATACTGACCTTCTAACAGACTGACCCACATCAAATGTAGTTTTCTGCTCTGCTTTGTTTATTTGTCGCAGTGAGCTCATTTAATTCAAAAAGTTACTCTTGATACTCATCATAATTTATCTAAAAAGTACATTTAAAGCATTTTTTGATACATTGTACCACAAAAACACAATTTTATGAACTGATCTTGAATATAAATAATAATATCAATGAAGAATGATGCAGCATTTTTGTTTCTATTAGTCGAGTATTGCAGTTACTGTCTCCCAATGTTATACGTTGTATTAAATGATCCCCATTAGATCCTCGCAGTGAGGCCACATTATGCAAATTTGAAAATAGTAAAACAGAGGAGCATTGGTATTGTATCGGTACTCGGTCTAACTGAGTAGTAGGTATCAGTATTGGGTATCTGTATCAGGAGATTAAAAAAAAGAGTGTTGAATCCCCAGCTGCTACTTATGATTACTACTTACATTACCTGCTCATATTTTACTTATATATTGACCCAATAAAACATGATGCACTGTTATAAACCAACAGTAAAAAAAACTATTTAATATTGGACCTTCAGTCCAATACATTTCCTTGAAACATTTTAAATGCTTTATCTTTACTCTTTGAGCGTCAGATTGTGAGAGAAGGAAGAGATGAAGATGATGTTAAACAGCATGATCTTCCACAGAGCAAACAGACTGAGCAAAACCCCTGAGATTCTTCATCGATGAGTCTTAATGTCCACTGTGAATATACAGTGGCTGGTGTGTCACTGAACCCTTGAGAACTGTATCAGATCCAGCAGAGCTCTGCTGCAGACGGTCTGACGTGTCTCTGGATAAGTGTTTATGTCATTCCTGAGTCTGGATGGCATGCCTGGATGTCTCCAAACTGTGAAAAAGAAATATGGCGTGTGCTGGCTAGAGTGTTTACGTTTCCTGGGCGCTGCGCAAAAGCAGTGCCTCATCATAATTATATGTATATGACAGTGTGTTTGTGATTGTTTACGCTGGCTGGAGCTGGCAGGGAAACACGGGCCTGAGGGTTTGCGTTGACAGAATCTGAGACAGAAAGCATCAAATTCCAACAGAGGAGGAGGATGGGGTGTGAGCGATGAGAGAGATCTGTGGCATCATGGTGCACAGGGGCACGTTCACAGGCCTTCACAGTGAAGGCCGCTGTATTTCAGTCCTGGAGGTTACATCAGTTCAAGCCTCCTCCCATAAGGCCTGATGTTTCAATAACACTTGCTTGATATGTCTGACATCATAAGATACATCACAGAGCTGAGATGAGCCCAGGAGAGAGGAAGTGATGAGTAATGTTTACTTTAAGGAGCAAGAGAGGCAGCCCCAGAGATCTCGATGTTAACACGAACACTCTTAATGCAAACCCAGGGTGAGTGTATAGAGCTGTTGCATTACTGGATCCTAAAAAGAGCCATAGCAAGAGCAGCATCGTCGTGGTTGAGGAAAGTGCAGCCTGTTACAGAATACGTTGGATCGGGCATTTTAAATCTATACTGACGTTTCACAGATTTGAATTTTGTGTAGTTATTGACCTCACCTCACCGGGCAGAGATAAAGGATGTACAATATTCTAAAGTCTATTTTCTGGAGCAGCTGTTCAAGAGCTTTCAAGCATACAACATGATCTTCCTCGGCAGAGGGAGTTGGGCTAGATATTTAAATATGAACAGTCCATGACAACAGGGCGAACACAATCTGCTGACGAAGATCATGTGATATGAATGAAAGCTCCAGAATATTAAATAAATGGACCTTGAGTTGAAATTGTTTTCAACAACCAATCAATACAATACACATTGTATACACAAACTTCATTCTTGACCTCACAGTTCTCAAAAAACATCCCATTACAGACATGAGGCTTCTTAACTAAATTCAAAGGACAAACAATGGATGGAAAAGACAGCTGGATTTTCCCAAACTTACAAATAGGGCCACCGTCTTTGTAGCAGAAGTCATTCAGCTTGCCCTTCAGCTTGCTGTGACTGCATGACTCACTGGCCCTGTTCTTCTTGCCCAAGTGGGCAAATCCAGCCCTCAATGTATTGCAGCCAACCTGAAAACTTTATGCTGAAATGTTTCCTTAAATGTTCAACTTTTTCATTTTGTGTGAAATAATGTTCTCACAAATTCTAGCCTGCTGCATACATTTTGTACAAAGATTTCACAAAGTATTGCAGCAGTATTGTTTTTAACCACATGGGGGTAGAAACGTTCCCATCACTGGAGTGCTCCACATTGATTGCACATTCACAACAGCTGGATGTGTCTTTCCCAAGGGGAACTGAAAATCACACAAACATCTGGTCAATCTCATCTACTTTTTTTTGAGAATGACATCACATTCCTACCATAACCTCCCACCACTGCTGTAGTATCTCACGAACCACCGGGGTCTCCTGGACCGGCTGAGCACATGAATGGATGGAGGATATGCCCTGTCATATCCCCTCTTCTTCTATACACATATCTCACACACACACACACACACACACACACACACACACACACAAACACATTAAACACCGGTAAGAAGCTGCCATTTAGATAACCTCCTAACATACAGTAATGGTTATCAGACAAGTATCATGAGATGAGATTCCGTCAAGGCATCGCTATTATGCTACTTATTATTGTATGAATTAGATTCAATGAATTCCTAAGACTCATGATACACAAAAAACAATCTAGAGTCACAAACACTCTCTCTCTCTCTCTCTCTCTCTCTCTCTCTCTCTCTGTCTAACTCTCTCACACACACACACACACACACACACACACACACACACACACACACATGCATGGTTAGACCATAGGCTTTGCTCACAAGACCTAATGTAAAGTTACGGAACTGACATCAGCCAGAGTCATGTGCAAAAGTTCTGGCTGCTCTTATCAAGAAACAAGTGCTGCGGAAGGCTGTGGTTTTTGTTGTTTTCCTGACCCAGTAATGTGAAAATCTACGTAGTCAGAGAAAATTATTTGTCTGGAGAATTCCCTCTCAGTTTATCTCCTCCGCTGAGAGAGGAGCCTTCCTTCCCCACTGATATAGTTTCACTGAGGGGGAAACTAGATAGCCAACTCAGTTGTATGATTTGTACTTTTGTATGCCGGAGATCTGTTGCGCTAGTCTCAAACATCCATGCCCCAAGCAGTTCTAATGGAGTATATTGACAGTTTAACAAGAGTCCGGTGGGAACTCCAAGAGAGTGAGAGTGCCAGTGCTGATAAAATGAAGCTCTGATAAACCCACTGTGAGCTACACACCCAGCACCAAACAACAGATGAAGTTAGCAACTATAGCTTCTGAACAACACCAGCCATTAGGAGGGCTATGGTATGCTAGAGTTTGTTGACGTGTTCTACCCCCTAATAACTTCCAGCAATTAAGGGTTTCACGCAATCGCCAGTGCAACCATATTGTCAGTCACAGAACTACTTTCTTGGAGGTTTCTAAACGGCACCTTAGTGGTATTTTGCTGCCTGGATTTCTTTCTGTACCAACAACAGCCCAAACGACTGTCACTCTGACTCAGTTGCTTTGCCGTGGTATAAAGCTGGAAGATGAAATTGTCTCCCTCAACTGTCACATTGCTTCTCGACCATGTGTGGAGTTACAAATTCTGGATCAGTCACGTGATGCCACTGGGCCGAAAATGATTTTTACCCATGACTTGCATTGAGAAAGAGATGTTCGTAAATCAGTGGATGATATTTTTTAGGTAAATAAACTTCCCAGTAAGAACACTCAAATAGCCCTTATTTAAATTATTAGGTCCTAAAAGTGGGAATGAGCTCAATACTGAAGGCTGGGAGGCGGGGTTAAAGAAACACTGGTGCGCTTGCTCTGTGGACCCATGGATGTGAAAGACCCGGGTAGCTTATACATTTGGCTCCGTGCGTCACTGAACCACTTTCATACTGAACGGGGCCCCGCCTCCAACGCTGTATCCAATTTACTTTAAACAGCCATGACTCCAACACCAGCCTCCCCATGTGAGCGGAAGTATTATTATAGCCATTGCATCACTAAGTTTTGGGTATAAGTTTTGTTATATGCTTTGGCTGATTTAATTACTCTTAATGACTACGTTGACATTTTGGCTTTATTTCCAGCAAAATATTGTGCAACATTGTTAAATTGAACGTATCCACGAACTTTCACGTAAACATTTGGTTTTTTTTGTGGACTCAGTTTGTCCCGCTGAAATAACAAGTAGAGCTTTTTTTCTTTTTTTACTTACTTTTCTTTCTGTTGTTTGTTGAATTGAGTTTGACAACCTCCTGTGTCCTTTTACCACAGTGACTTAGTTGTTCTCAGATGGTTAACCTGTATAAGTCCCCCCGTAAAGACATGCTCATGGCATTAAACCACAGATCATGGCTTCCATATGGAGACAATCAGGATAGTTTTACTCAATTAACGCCAGAAGAATCTCACTTGGCAGCAGGGCTCATTAAGCAACACTAAATGAGACAGTCATGGAGCATGCTCTGATTCAGGCAATACAATACCTTGTAATAAATGTAGCAGCAACATATACACACACAAACATGTGCACACACACTAGCTGCATTGCTGCGACTACACAGCTGATTCTGATGTCATATAATCTATTAGATCAGTAACTCAGCAAGGTTTACTCACTCCAGCTTTTTGTGGTTTGAGGTTTTTAATAGTGGTTTCTCTTCACAGTCAATAAGATCACAGGTGCTACTGACCACAACTACGCTGTTCCCACAGCAGTCCTGGGCTACATACACTGAAACAGAAGCGAGAAAATAAATGGAAAATTAATCAAATAATCATAGATGAGTGGGGGAGGATAGATAAGTTATTTCAGACTGTGCTGCTCTGACATTCCTGGCCTTCTGTGGTACTGAGAGGCTGAGTTGAGAGAATAGAAGTGTGGAGGAGGGGAATTTTCTGTCTGACTGCCATACTTGGAAGACAAGTCTTCTGGTGCAAGTTGCTCTGTAAACAGTGTGTGTGTAAGTGTGTGTGTGTGTGTGTGTGTGTGTGTGTGTGTGTGTGTGTGTGTGTGTGCGCGTGCATGTGTGTGTGTGTGTGTGTGCGTGTGCGTGTGTGTGTGTGTGTTTGTGGGTGAGCTGCACATGCACAAATTGGAATGCTGCAATGTGAAAATTCTTTTTCGAAAATACCAAGATAGATATCAAGTTAAGTGAAACCATTTTTCCTTTTTTCTTTTTTCTTCTTTTATTTATTGGTGAAGCAATGTGAAAAAAAAATAATACATGTAGTGATAACATGGACAGACGTAACGACAGACATACAGACAATAACCTAAAGCAGTTATGATGACGTAGGTAATGAAATGATAAGAGTCTAGATTACAATTAGATTGGGTTATGTAGCTCATTACAACCACTGGCTCTGTCCGAAGGTAGCAAAGTCAGACTACTAGTACTTCTAAAACTCACTAATTAGCACATTGTATCTCATTCACACAAAAACTTAAGTGTAAAATAAGATGTTGTGGTTTTACAGGGGACGCCACTCTAAAAGAGATAAGGTCTTATCTCATTTATCACTACAAATGACACAGTGGTTACACGTGAATGCTCCAGAGAAACCAAAGGCCAAGTTGAGAGTCCTATACCTGGAGACATATTATATACACATTCTGCAATAAAACATGGCTATGTTTTCTATGTCCTTCTTTTCAGGAGTTCTGTAACGCTCATTTGCTGAGAACAAATTGATGTAAAACATGTCCTGTTCTGGCTGGTTTTCATCTACACCACAGAAATAATTCAGGGCTTCTGAAACTTCGCAAGCTTTATGAGATAAAATCTTCATCCCCTGGGAGAAGCTAATATTCTAAATAAATGATGCATGAGAAATGCTTACGCCAAATGATGTGTATGCACACACACCCACACACATACACACACACACGATGAACAAACACACCAGTCAGTTGCCAGTCTGCTGATGCATGACCAGGCGTGACCAGGTTAATGTTGCCTGTCATCAAATTTGGGACCAGAAGACCAGAACAGCTGTAAGTGCATGGCTCTAAAGTGGTGGGGTCTAAAAGTTAAGAAAACTGCATATCTCCCAAAATAAACTATACTAAAATATCACCCACTTATCAACGTCATGCAGACTTACGCTTTACTTCAGCTCAATAAACTCATGACCTAACATGAGCAGGAGTCTACTGTAATTCAGTGAAGCCAAACACGGCCAACTGTGGATATAACTGCAAACATAAGTTCATCCTCTGGGACTGCAGAAGTTGTTGAACATGTCAGCGGACATGCAAAGACAACTGTACAGTCCTCCTGTGTGTGTGTGTGTGTGTGTGTGTGTGTGTGTGTGTGTGTGTGTGTGTGTGTGTGTGTGTGTGTGTGTGTGTGTGTGTGTGTGTGTGTGCGCGCTTGTGCTATATGTGAATATAAATTTCTATATGAAGTAATTGGCTGATCTTCAAGAGCCAGTGGGACAAATCCAGCAGCTGGAAGGAACTCCAGAAAACTGTTCATCACTCACACTGTACATATGTCTTGTACATGTCAATACTGTGATACTGTTGTTTAGATTAGACTGAAGCAAAAGAGCACTAAAAAGTCTACTAATTAAATTAATAAATTTCATTATATTTCATTACAATGGTTTAGTTGTCGTGACCAACACCAAATACTCAACTGCTTTTCAGACAAATTCCACATTAATGCCTCCAAGAGAACCTATAGAATAATCCTGCCTTAGATTACAAAGGTCCCTGACCTTTCTTAATCAGCTAGTCCATCTGCATCCTATCCTGACCAGTAACAAATGAGCCTCACAGGCTCATCCTGTTGACCTGTAACCTCTGGCCAGACAATTAGAGGGGATTTAGACATTCAAACAGTTTTCAATATAAGGGTCATCTTTATAACTCCGCTCTTTCTCAGAGGCTGTAAGTGTTTATGTGCATGTGAAGGAAATGTTACCTTGTTAAAAAAATTAAGCAACACTGATCTGAGACTATTCATTTGGGCTGAGAAGGGACTTTCTGGCTCTACTGCACAAACACACACATGCACACTCAAGCACTCCACCCAACAACAGCTGATTGCACTTTTTTTTTTTGCCCGATAGTCAACTATTTGTTGATGATAAAAGAAACTTTTTAGTTCTCAAATGCAGGACTTGTTGTTTATCGCTCATATAAAACATAAGTGTGAAAAGTCCGAAATCTGGCAAGCTAACGGAGAACTATTTGTTCTCAGCCAGTGGGAAAGATGGGCTTTTTGGTTTGTGTGCAGGACTCAGTTCACGTGCCCACACATCACTGGTCTGAGTGGTTATTGTTCCACATAGTAAAAAAAACGAAAACATTCCTCTACAATCCCAGAGGAACAAGTACTAATACACACAAACATCCAACTGAAAGTTCTCTACCTCTGCACTTCATCTTGTTTGAATCTGCCTCAGTTTTGGGTGCATATACCCTAGAAATAAAATCTGACAATAATCTGTAACAGAGTTTGCACCTTTTCTTTGCTAAAAAATCTGGTATTGAGGCAGTGAGAGGGAGAACATGGTCAGGAGCTGGTGGACACAGAGAGCGAAAGACACAATTACTTTGTTAAGACGTTTGCTTTCTCTGAGAAAGGGCCAGTTCAGTTCATGTCAGCAGAGCTCCGAGTACTTCAGCTCTGCCGGTTGCTCCTCTGTGAATGTGCAGCACTGTGCCACAGGATGTGGGGTTAGAAAGCCATTCTTTCTATAAGGAGGAAGGCCTCTTCCTTGCCTTTTATGCTCACAAAGACAAGAAGGGGTTGGGTCAGCCTCCCGTCTCTCCTAAGAGTGCTCTAGTATCTGGGTATAGCGTCAGCACGTGAGGACAAGGAATGACCTCTGTGACTTTGTACCAACCAAATATGTAGCCGTTTACAGCCATGTCTGTCCAAAATGTCATCACTTTATAATTTTATCCTATTAGACATTTGTGGGAAATTCATTGAATTCAGTCATAATTAGCGCATGAATTCTTGAGTTATGGCCAAAAACGTCTTTTGTGAGGTAACAGTGATGTTTGACCACCAAATTCTAATCAGTCTTGAGTGGAAGTGGACTTGAAGAAATATGCTTAATGTACAAGGTTTCATTTATTGTCATTGTACAACGCAGGTTTGTTAAATGAAATGCAGTTGTTGTCCCAAAATACAGAGGTCCGGACCTTGGGGACCTCAATGGTGGGTACGGCCATGCTGGGAACAGGAGGTCAACATTTTGCTACATAAGAAAAACACACATTTTATATGTGGATGAGTTTAAAAAGAAAACCAAGTATCTCGCTCTCATGTATTACATGAAGCATCTGGGATATGAGTTAGTAATTAATACAAAGAAGCATCACCATAACTGTTGTACAGGGCGATACAATGCATCCATCAGGGAGTTTGCATATACAGGAAGTGTGTGCGCATGTAAGCTTTATTTTACATCCTATTTAACAAAGGCTTTTCCATTTGTGCATGCTCCACATATGTTGGTGTTGTTTGTTCCCAGTGAGGAAATTACCCCTCATCATTGACATCAGAAACACATAATTGAGGCGGCACTAAAGGAGTAAGAATAAGTGTGAGAACAAGAGGAAATTCCAAAGACCAGAGAAAGACGGCCTTTATCCCGGCACTTCACTTCCAAGTCTGCAACAACTCTAATGGATAATGGAGCCCTTTAGCCCCATAATCATACCATACACTTCAGATGATAGCTATCTAATAGACAGAACTGCTCTCTATTGTACTCCTGTTTCCATATCAAGCCTTATCTCTTCCATCAGCATTACGTCACTTCCGCTAGACATATGGAGACTGTAACTTGAAGAACAGATTGGCTCTCGTATCAGTTAAAATGTCGTAATCTACCCCCAGACTCAGCTGTGCATTGAAAGATCAGCATATCTCCTCTGCTCCTGATGTGAACCACGGGATGTGACCGGCTTTCCTAAAGTTATCTGATTGAGCTTTTTTTTGTGGAATACTTTAGTAGAATAACAGCCACATAAATTAACAATTATCATTGTCTGCAAGTCGACAGAGCACAACCGCCAGCAGCAACACAAGGGAAAAAATGGATAAAGCATCTGTTCTTCCAGGAAAGAGGTTCAATGCTCTGGGTATGGATAAACAGGCACTCTCAGGTCCTCTGAATTACAGTTGGATCTGCTATTTCTATCAATCCCCCTCTGTAAATCTAGTGCCATAACAGTCCAATACTATCATTTCTGGTAAAAAATGCAGAGTAACTGTTGCTCAGTTAAGACGAGAAGATTCTGGAAGTGAAAATCCCATTAAACTGAATTGAGGATTTTGATTATTAGCCATAATGTCATAAACATCCAAGGTAGACTTACCACAGGCTATGTTTTGACCTCTATGTAAAGTTTGCTTCAGAAGCCCGCTGCTCTATGTAAAGTCTGTGAGAGCTGTAAGGGGCAGGCAGAATTAAAAACCAGATCGCACCACTTCAGACACCACTGGCATGTTGAGCTGACAGGAATAAGAAATGTCTCCATTTATCTCAGACTTGTTGAAAGGCGCCACACACCACATACTCCACACTCTGGTGAGAGCATTCATAAGTTAACTTTTAATGGGACAAATATGAAGCATGTGCTTGTTTCATCTGTAATATCATTATGGTCTTCCAGTAAGTGTCTCTCTTTCTTCAGCACTGGCGACATTCATCTTCCTGGTTCAATCTACCATCACTAACTCCATCAGTTACACACTCAACACACAAACTAACCTTGTCCCTTGCTTTCTCATCTGCACTCTCAAAAGAGTGAGATAACTGAGTGAGAGAGAGGAATCTGTAGGTGTGAAGCTCCGTCTGTCAAGACACCTCAACAACACTGTGTAGCATGTGACGCCCCATTTTCTAATCTAATTTAACCTCAATCTTGTTTGAGGTCATTTGCAAGTCCACATCAACTGCCACAGATTATTGTGGTAGGATTATATATTAGTTAGTTGTTTGCTAATTAACAAAGAAATCTTCATGGCCTACCATGGTTGTAGTCAAATGTGTTTCGAGGAAACTACCAATCATCTGACTCTAAAAACTGTTAACAGGCCAGTTTAAGGATTCACTTCTTTTTTGCCCCAGTGATGGTTCAGGTCCTGTGTTTGTGGAAAAGTCCTCAATTTGTGTCTCACAATTGGGTGGGGGTCCACCTGCTACTGCACCATGAACCTGTTCAACTGTGTCAAATGATCTCAACGTTGACCTCACATTATTGTGTCCTCCTGACCGTAGTACGTGTTTTTTCCTCAAAAAAGAACGGTGTTTCTTTAGCTCATTGATTGAACTACTTAGATTATGAAAGGATTAAAAAGTAAAAGAGAAAGTGAAAGGAAAACTATTTCCTGAAGAGTTGGATGGAATTTGTTTTTCTTTTGGGAAACAAGAGGTTTTGTGCTTGACAGTAAAAATGCAACAGAGTTTAAAACCATAGTGGACTGACAGAAATAATGTATTTAGCCTCAACATTCAGATACAAACAGATAATTCACGTGGATTCATGGATTTTTTTGTTGTTGTTGCCAAAACTCAGTGCTATCTGCAGTGATCTTTTACTATTTGCCAAATAGTATCAGTTCAGGAACACCCAGTTCTGTGGTGTGGCATAAAAGATCAGCTGTTGATTTGAGCCACTCAGATTTGATCTCTATTTGATTTGGATGAATTTTCTAGAACAAAACAAACTGTCTTTTTCTTTCAGACACCCAAGTCGGTTCTTGTGCAGTCTGAAATACAAAAATAAGAGAAAAACTTAAAGGTTCTGTTTTAAACCTTCTTCTGCATCAGGAAGGCAAGTTAATGACATAAAAAGCAAACTATCATGTAGATAAGTCTGTCGTTTACAGAAGGAGAAAACAAAAACTCTATGAGGTTTATCTGAGAAGTTCCAGCTCTATGTGTGTATTTATATTAGCGGAACAAGAAGGGCACTTAAATCCAAAAATAGAAATATGGCATGACTAATGGGCTTCTTGATTGTTGCCATTGGTATGTTGTATTGTTACACACACACACACACACACACACACACACACACACACACACACACACACACATACACACACCTTTCCTAAACTTTGAGGGCAAAGTTCCATGTTGGTGTAATGCAGGAGAAAGAGAAGGTTTGTTAATTTTCTGTGGAAGATGCTCAGAAACTTCCAAAGACCTTTTACCAGAGCTCAGGTTGGAAGCAAAAACAGCTAAATTTCCAGGCAAGTGTTTAGTTTAACAAGGTATGAATAACTGAAAGAATGTCTGACATCTGAGACTTGGCTAAGTTTCATTCAACCTCACTGTAATCAAGCTAAAGCTAATAATTACATTGGGGCTGCTGGGCGTCCTGGTGCAGTTGAAGATGTGTACCATCAATAGGCTCTCTTCTGCATTACAACGCATCAACAGGATGCAGTATCTTAGATTCAAACCAAGCATTGCACATGCAAAGTCTCCCAGAGAAATCTGGTCAGGTCAGGTGGGAACAGACCAATGTGTGAACAACGCAAACCTTCCCCTTATCCAGATCATTGAATCCAGCAATTTTGCAGGTCCCCTCTGCAAACCTCCAGACACACAAATCCATTTACAGACACACCCAGACCCAGAACAGTCAGAGTAACCACAGACGTTGTCTGGAGGCTTTCATAAAGTAGTGAAGCATTTGTATAATTTGTAACTACTGACGGAAGAGACATTTTAACACTTCACTTCAGGTGGACCGATGCAAAAAAAACAAAACACAAAGTGTTAAATGTAATAATCCCATCATTACTGTGTTTATTATCCTCCGTCAGTTGGACAACTTGGCAGCGGCGGGTGGAAGTTCAGGTCAAGGTCCGGAGAGTGAGACTAAAAGATTTGCTACGGGGTATCATCTCTGGCTCTGAGCCACATTCCTCCACTTTTGGGGCTCATACCCCCCCCCCCCCTCCTACCCGCCTCCCTACCTCCACACAGCCTCCCCCTCCATCCCTCCATCCCGCCATCACTCTCCAACTCCCACCTCCCTGTCAGACAGACGTATCTATTACGCCATCTCCGTCCAAACCACAAATGACCTTCATGACTCACAAATTTCACAGTTAAAAGGTTGAATTGCACTTTCACCATAACAATACACCTCAGGGAAGTAACCGATCTCAAGCAACAGCGTGGGACAAAAGACGTGGTTTATATGTGAAAGCAAATGTGACAAATCTCAATAAGTGCCTTATTAGTGACGTTTGGACCACAGGGAATTGAAAATGGCTTTACCATGCTTAACCACTATTTAATTCTCTCGTCACTTGGCACAGACAGGAACACACACACACACACACACACACACACACAGGAACACACACAGGCAGAACGTGGGGCATACTTGCCACACTACTTGAGTATCAAGGTCAGGGAAGAATTATCTTTGCCACCCAGAGATGCCTGTTAAAATACAGGCACGCTAACATGATCACAACTCTTCCAAATGTAGGCATTTTTACAACACTGGGGGTCAGGGGTCAGGCAGGTTATGCATTCCCAGGGTGCCTTGCTTGGTTGGTGGCCGGTGACAGTAAGAGGGTCAGCTGTTGTCTCTGTAGGGGGTGATCGAGAGGAGGCTGGTGCTTTGACCAAATGTCAAGCAGCCTTGTCGGCACTTTGGGCAGCACGATTCTTAGCTTTCAACAGACAATGTACACACATTAACAGCTCTCTCACTGATTCCACCATATTTAAGTAGTGTCCCTGAGTGAGGTTCACCCCGTCCTGGGACATCATGGCAAAGCCGGGAGCAGGAACCTGGCAGCACGGAGAGGCTCATCTTTCCCACCAGCTACTGCCTTTCCCAACCGATCCATCCAACATCCCACACACAAACTCTCACTCCAGGAATCTGCTAATCTGCCCTTCCTTCTCCTCCTCCTCCTCTTCCTCCTCCTCTAGGAATTACCAATGACTCATTCTGGCCTGATTAAATGACCGCCAAGGGAGAGAGACTATTCTCTTAATATTGTGTAAACAGTGGGGAAATATAGACTCAGGATCGGATGCTGTGGTGAAATTATTGGGAGCAAAGGTCTACATAGTTCTAAATAGTAGATTGTTGCTTCATCCTTAAACAGAGTGTAGAGCTTAAAGCCAATCTTGCATTATCTTTTCATTATGACCTTTGTAAAGTCAGCCTGACCCGCACGAGGCTCAGAGTTATCCCATTTGTGTGTGTTGCATGCATTAGTGATTGACCGTGAATTGTTTATGCTCCAGATTCACTTCTGGCCTCAGTTTAGCCCCACTGATTGTGAAGGAGCCCAAACAAGAGACTGTGATACTCAGTCAGCGTCACGTCCCTGTGTATGTGAACACAAAGAAGAGATAAACACGCTGAAGCGCCCTGTGGACATTGGCCAAACACGGATTTCTTTTACTGGATTCACATTAATGAAGATGCAGGATACAAAAGCAAAAGGATGTTAAGTAAAGAAATGTCCTTGTATTGGATATAACTGTTGAGGAAAGCCCCTTTCTGTTCACCGTGCAGCTTTGGATGGATGACAGGATCACAAACTTCCTGACGTGGCCCTCCCATGGATGGATGGGAAAATATGCCAAATCCCACAATAAATCCAGAATTCCTCGGATTTCATTGGCTTCATCTGATCAGTAATAAGATGTTCAGCCAGATATACACCTCTTCACCCTTCCTCTCCATTGTCCAGATGTCATAAGTCTCTCTCATGTTTATGCTTTTAAATCCATGCAGGCGGGGGATAAAAGTTCCCTCTGCTGCTTTGTTTAACCTGATATGTTGCCTCTCAGCATCATACACTTCTGTCCTACGCAGCTCCTTGAATCAAAGCTTTGTCTGCAGAGAAATTTGGGATAAATAAAGGGATTGTTTTCAAATAAAACATCGAGGGAAAGGAACGTCAAAGCCTCTCTGCCCAGTTTTTTTTAACATATTTTTTAACATGTGGATCATTAATTTTTTGGCTGACTTTGTGACGACAACTTGCAGCTACAATCCATCACAGCTGAAAATATTCTTAAAACATCCCGGAAGATAGAGAAACTCCCCACAAGATAATACCGGGCTCCCTTGAGAGGTCCATCGTCACTCCATTGTGCAATAACGCCAACTGATTAACAGCCTGTTTTTCCTCATCTTTACTCTTGACACAGTCCACCAATGTGTTCCTCCCCCTCACCTGGATTTCTGCTACATGTGTGAGAGAAGTTTCCACCACAAACTCCACCCACGCTTCAAAATACAGCACCACATCTGACAAGCCTCTCAATAGAGGGTGGCCTCCGTAGTTATGTATATTTCAACAAATGACGATGGGCCTCTACATACGTGAACATACAGCGCAGCAAGCCTCCTAACTGTTTCTGTTCTGAGCGGAGACTTGAAGCACCAGTTTTTCTCCACTGCTGTTTTCCATTAAACTACTTTTGAATTGGAAATCTGAATGTGGAAATGTATCCAAAGATTGTTTATTTCCTCTCCATGTGTGATGCCACCTACTGTAGTCTAACTGAGAAATTCCCATTTGTCAAACATTCTCCCTGAGAAAGATTTACAGGCAAAACTGGTTGAAAGCATAGCTGGTAGTTCCACTCCCTCACACTAACAGTTATGAGTGCATATTTTGTTTTATGTTTATGGTGAAATTAGAGTCTTTACATTCAAATGTATGTATGTATGTATTTGTAATGCAAGTGTGCAACTTTGCATCATGCCTAAATCACCAACAGCAACACAGACTAACAGGGACACAGTTACAGGGAGTTATAGCTCTTCTTCTGGCTGTCTGGGCTGTGGACGAAACCCATGCGGTACAACCTTAAGAGCATCACAAGTTTGTTTCTATTCTAAAGAGATACATTCATGAAAAGTTTATTGGATTATCTAAACATACCAATGATTTAGTTCTTACAGTATGCATCTCAGTGTGCCTTTTAACCCATGCTATTCCTCCCTTTAACAAACACACAAGCACTCCAGCTACAGTAGGCTCACTGCCCCACCCTCTCTCTCTCTCTCTCTCTAGCTCTCTCTCTCGCTCTCTCTCTCTCTCTCTCGCTCTCTCTCTCTCTCTCTCTCTTCGCTCTCTCTCTCTCTCTCTCTCTAGCTCTCTCTCTCTATTCTCCTCTCCAGCAAAGTGGAGGAGGCTGGGCATGGAGTAGATTCAACTCAAAGTATTAGAACTGCCTCATAAAGCCAAACAGACAAGAAGTGGTTGAAAAGACACATAATAACACTACAGTGATAATAAATATCGATATATAGATCTCTCTCTCTCTCTATATATATATATATATATAGATATATGTATATCTATATATATATATCTATATATATAGATCTATATATATAGATATACATATATATATAGATATATAGATATACATATATATACATGTATACTATATATATAGTATATATATATATATATAGTATATTCAAATACAAAAATCTGAAAAAAGAGTCTCTATCACACTGAAACAGTGAAATGTGTATATTTCCACGACTGAAGCTCAATAACAGATGAGCACAGTTAATGATTTGTTGAACAGTCGAAAAACAGATGGTTGCACAAAGACTACACACTAGGCATATATATAAATATATATTTATATACTAACTTACTTGCATGTCTTGCCTAAATACACGAAGAAAGTTTAAAATCACCCTCAGCTGCACTTTGTTTGAAAGTTGCACACATTAACTTTGTAAAACATTGTAAAACAATCAAATAACGTTTTTAAGTTGTTTTAATAACTTTTAAGTTCCTCGCAATGCTGCAGATGCCTCTTCCACTTACCTCAGCCCGCGTCAGGTCTACGCTACAGTAGAGAGCCGCCAGCAGTAGCAGGGTGCCGCACGGTAACAGCATCGTGGCGGTGCGCGGTGGACCAGTGCACGGTGCCCGCAGAACAACCACCTGTTGGCCGCTTCTTGTCCTCTGTGTCTCTTCGGGTCACTGTTGACTTATCAGCAGAGCACGGACGGCACGTTTGACTGCATCTTTGTCCGAGGCGATATGAGGTCCCGATCAATGCAACTCGGTCTTGTTTCTGCTGCACCACACCCCCCTCCCAAAACGACCACCCTCGCTCCCATGCAAACGGACTCAGCCCTGCTGATACAAACACTTTGACTTTTCTCGGTAAGGAGAGGGACTACTCGGCTCACTTTGCTGTATTTCTTGTGAGAATATTTGAGCAGGTTTTGGTGCCACAGGTATCTTAATACCTTTTCAGCCCGGGATCCCGCGCGCATCTCTTGCCCCGTGAGATCCTTTTCCTCCACCTTACCGCCGCCTGGTTGCCTGAGGTGACTGTAAGTAACATATATCTTATCAAAGTGATGGCAAATGAATGGCATGTGTAGGCTGCTCGTGAAAATCGATTTATCATTACAGCTGTTCCACGAGAGCGGAGCGCCTCTGAACTATATTTACAGCAGAAATTGTGAAAAAAAAATGATCGAGTTGTGTCTTTAGACACTTCACCAGGTGGATCACATGTATGGACTCGTGCGTTGACAGTGCTTATTCACGTTGAGGCTCTCGATGTGCTTATCAGGTCGGGCAGACATGCTGTAAGTGTCTCCACAAGTGAACCAGCTGAACTGAAGTTTTCGGTGCGCATGAGTGGGACCATGCAAGGACAACGCAACAGAGGACTGAGCAATCTGAGGTGAGCGGAGCATTACGCTGCAAAGCATCACATTCAGTAAAAAACAGTGGAATTGTTTGTATTTTTATTATATTTATTATTATTATTAACGCTGTCATTCTCATTGGCTGCAGGCTGCTGCTCCTGTGCCTCTCCGTTGCCATCCTCGCCTCAGGAGTGCACGCGGTAAGTTTACTCTCGCACGTTGCGTTTGATTTTTTTGTTTTGCTTGTTAACTTTCATGCAGTTGGTAATAAAGGTATAAAAAAAAGTGAACCCGAAGGTGTGTCCGGGCTTGGTTTGACTCTGTCGGAGCAGCTCGGCAGACACATGCAGCCCGGGGGAGGGTCTGGGTTGGGGAGTTCCTCCTGGAGGAGGTTCTTGGCTTTGCATACTGGTAAATAACAGCAAAGCTCAAAACAGTTTCTTGTGAAATGGCTCGTGTTGAAACTTAGTGGTTTGACTTAGGACATTCACTCTTTTTTTTTTGTTTTGCTTTTGCAAACTGAATAAACAGAAATGGGGTTTCATGTAGAGCTACAATATGGTGTGTATATGTGCTTTGTTTGACCCTTGACCTGGCAGGGATTAAGGGTTGCTGTACTTACAGCTGAAATATGACACTGGAATACATTTTGACAATACGTTCCCTCTGATGGATTACCTGTCTGTAGCAAATTTTAAGAGACTGCTAATTGATATTCATATTGTACATAAATGAATGGAAAGTAACTGCTTCCTGATAGCCTGGTGAAAAAAAGATTAAAAGATCTGAATCTGTACAGCAGGTACCATTTTCATGATTTGGAGTTTTAAAAAAATCTGTCTTAAAACAATACTCTTGTTCCCATATCTACTGGTGCTACTGACAATTGATATCATTCCTCCTGTCCATACTGGCCATTAAGTGATCCTTTCCTATCACAACTCCTCTGTAAGTTAATTCGATGCAAAGAGCATTCTAAAGTTCAGCTGAAGCCAATATGACATTTAAGCAGTCTCACTCAGACAAATCAAGTGAGTATCTTCCAAAGCTGCAGTCTGTTTAGTATGGAAGTCCCTCTTTGTGCCAATATCTTTCCACAAGGAAACACAAAGAGGGAAGTCTGTAATCAAAGAAGATACAACTTGAAAAAACACTGGTATGAGCCTTTTAGCAAACTACCTAACTTAGGACCTCTGTTATTATGAATTCAAATACGTTTTTTAATGAATGATTATTTAATTAGGTTGGATAAAATGGCCCTGTATGATACATAAAGCAGGGCTGTGATGTCTTGTCCTTAAATCCAAATTGAGGGAAAGATTAACCGTTGTGGGTTTCTACTGATGAGAGTTGTATCAAGGTGAGGTCAAAGGGCAGGTCCCTGCATCAGCTTAATGTCCTGTCAGAAGGTCCTAAAGCTTGATGCTGAACCTCTTTCTACTCACTTGTTTAAAGTAATTTCACTAGAACTCCGAGGAAACTAGATTGACGAGTAGTTGATGTCACAAGCAAATTAACAGTGAAAGTAGCCAAGTTTCCATCCAAAAAAGTGCAAACGTTAAACACATTTCAAATGAATTGGCAAAAGAAAATGAGACTTAAGGCGCGTTTCCCTCCACTACTGGTATGAATATAAGGATTTCAGGGAATTGAGATATAAAGCTGATGGCGCCAATTGTCCAGTTAGGTACCATTAAGCCATTGCAGTAGAAAATACGTAATTATAAGAGTGGCAGTTAAACATCAAACGAAGGAAAATGTTTCATGTATTCATTACAGGAACGTTACAGTCTCCTCATCGGTCCACACAGATCTGAAGGTTTCTTGCATTCTGATTTTATTCATTCACCAACCTTTCCACCTCAGACAAGTGTAAAAACTTTGTTACGATGTTTAAAATGTATCGAGCTTTCACTGTTTTTGGATTGTCTGTGCGTACGGTCCATTCTTGTGAATGCGATGTCTCAGGAAAGCCTGGAGGTAATTTCTTCTAATTTGGCACACATGTCCACATGGACTCAAAGATGAACTGATACGATTTTGGAGGTCACAGGTCAAGGTCACTGTGACCTCACGTTCATCCTATTCTTGTGAATGCGATAGGTCAGGAACGCCTTGAGTGGATTTCTTCAAATTTAGTTGATCATTTTACACAAATGTCTAATAAGACAAAATTATGAAGTGCAGGGATGAAAACTGCAACATGAAGGGTTGGCGGAGGCATACAACAGCAAGGTGGTAGTTCTAGTTTTATTTGGAACTTGAAAATATGCATATAAACAGATGGATGGAAAGTCACTGAATGTAGTATGCTGGAGTTCACATAGTGACAGTAAAGAGGAATCTATCTGTGAATGGACGAGGTGCATATCATGCCTTCTTCTTATAGGACAAAATACGTGTTAATTATCAGTGCAGCCGCTCCATGTGTTTGTTGACATTACAGTTCACTGCTCATGCTTTGGAAAAATCCCTCCTGTTCACGTAAATGGATTTATTGTTTTTCCTTATATCCACAAACAGATGTTTCATTAAACAATTCTAAATGCCCCATTACTTTTTATCCTCTCTCTCTTTCCACACCTAATGACTTTGCATGACTTACTTTGTTTTTCCTTCCATCAAGCTCACAAATGTGGGCTTGATGGAAGGGAAGTGCACACATGATGCTGAATCCATGTGTGAGCGTGAGCGTGCATCATGTGAGTGTGTTTTGCTTTTCTGTGTTTTGCAGATGGCCAGTTCTGGCAGATTTTTTATATCATATTTAAGGCTCTCAGATGTACAAGTTACTTTCTTGGTCGCGATGAAAAGGCCTGTTGTCTCTTGCTTATATCAGATCTGGTCAGCCCTCGATTAAAAGCGTGTGACACAGCTCAGCTCCTCTGTATATTGTGCAGCTTTGCTCCAAGGCGGTGATACTGGAAGACAGCAGTCTAATTTTAGTTTGGCGTCATCCGTGTGCTCTGTGCAGGCTGCAAACTGTCAAATGAAGGAGCAGCTCACATTGATTATACAAATAGCTTCAGTTTCTGGGTGTGACGTACCAGCATTTGACCTTTTGGTAAAACACGGCCATCTGTGCACATTAAAGAAGCTGTTGAAAGAGTAATAAGGAGTCAGCTTCAGCAGTTATGAGCTCTAGGTAATGAGGTAATGATTTTGAATGTAGAAAAGGGTGAAGGAAAGCAGTAACCAATCAAACAACACCCTGTGAAGTTTCCCATCTGACACAGGATTTCTCATTCTGCCTCTCAAAAAATATGTTCCTGTTTAATATTAAATCCGGATCTGACTCATGGGACGGTTTTCAGTTCTATGAACCAGACCCAAGCCTCTTTAACAACTGTTTCCCACCATCATTCTCCACGTGATGTTTTACATTTGGAATTCCCCGTCCTATTGAAAATATAATTCTCAAGATATTTAATATTTAATTTGTTATTTTTTGATTTCTCACGTTCCACCATCCTTCGTAAACAAGTGGGGCTCCACGAGGGGGGTGACTCACAACTGAGTTGCAAAAGCCTCTGTGATTAGATGAAAAAAAATATTGTGTGTTCTTGACAAATGTGTTTATGCTTGTTTTTCAATTGGCCACTCTTAAAAGCGGGGTTAAGACCCACCCATTATCGAGAGAGGGGAGACGAGACGCTATAATAATTTAAATACAGTTTGGGGAGAGCAGAACACATTTTCAGGCAGTCTTCCCTGGAAAGCAGAAGTAGTTGTGTAACGAATGAAAAACGAGAGCTCGAGAGAGAAGTTTAAACTCTGGCTTCCAATCACAGCTTGAATGGGTGTGAATGTCGAATTGTCATTTTCCAAAAGTTACGTGAATTGTCGGAAGCAGCCTCTCTAATTCTGAGGTTGGAAAAGTGTTGGGAGGAGGGTTTGATCATCCATCAAGCGGTTCTGATGGAGTAAACTGCCGTCCGCAAGGGCTGCAACTAACAATTATTTTCTTGATCCATTCATCAATTTCTTTGAAAAATAAGAAAGTATAGACACAAATGTCTATCCCAGTTTCCTGTTTCAAATGTCTCGTTTTGTCTGACCAACAGTCCTAAACCCAAATACATTTAGTTTATTACCATATATGACAAATATCTATCAAATCCTCATATTTGACGACTGGTACCAACAAATATTTGACTTGATATTCGTTGAAATTGACCCCTCTTTATCATGACAAGCTTTTCAACCCACTTTGAAGTGTAGCCCTGTGGAACAGTTGTACTAGTTAACTTGAAGCATTCTGAACCCTTGAAGTCAGCTTTCTCGGTCATATGCTTTGACTCTTATGTGCCACATCACAGGGCTTTGGGCACAGTTTCTTCAGAGGATCCTAATTTCTGAATTTCCTGCTTTGCATTCTACATGGAGATGCCGGACTAAAAACATGATTCTATGCATGTGCACTTCCCTTTTACACATGCACATAAACCATGCACACAAATACCGTTTATCAGTGTCCATTGGCGCAGGAAGGAAGGCTCTTGAGGCTGTAATGTTAACAGGATGTTTCGTGTAGGACCCTTTAAGGGGCTCTGATTCTCGTGTGTTTGAGAATATATTTCAAGATGTGTTTGAGCGAGGTGGAATGTGGGGATGATGCTGGAAGAGGATGTCTGAGTTGTGGGAGTTTGATCTGTGACCTTGGAAGAGACATTTTTGGCTACAAATTCCTACAGTACCTGGAAGCCCAGCAGCAACATCTGCTTTAGCAATTACAAGCTAAGTGGATGATTGTGATAGATGTTGTTTCTGCTTATGCCTATTTGGCACGGTTCCCTTTGCAACCACACGTTCAAACAAAATCAAACAGATTATGTTGTGAATAGCCATAAGAGAATATGAAAACGATGCAAATGATAGAAATGCAGTTAAAATTGGTTTCACAGCCGTGCAGTTCACTCGGGAAAGCTTATGCCTGCGTCGAAATGTGAATGAGTGCTGTGTGATGGAGTCACCCGATGGAAAGCAGACACGTGACCGACCTCTCCAAAGTGATTGTTTTATGGTAGAGGAAGGCTTGTGTCCGGGGCGAGGGGGAAGATGTCTGCCTGTGATAAGGATAGAAAAATGGCCAGCATATCCACTGCCAAAATAGTGGCTGTGATATAGAGATCGCCAGGCTGTAACAATCGGGGGAAGAGCCCATTGTACTGGGCTGCAGGAAGCCGCGGCCTCGGATGAGAAGCCCATGTGTGGGGCTTCCCTGTCACTGGTGTGTGCAAACATGGATGTGTGTGTTGTGTTGTGGCATGCATTTTCCACTGAGGTGTTGCCCTCACTTCATAGCGGGACCTCTCTGACCTCACTGCATTTTTACTGCGTGACGTTCCTGTGGATGCACGTGCACGCTCACATGTGAATGGTTGTACAGTATGTGTGTCTTTTGTTTGCTTAAATATTGTTTCCTCAGGAACAGCTGTTTGAAATGTGACTTTGTGCTGGTGATTATTTGATTAGTCTCTGTGGTTCAGCATTGTGATGGCGAGGAAAGGCCTGGTGAGCTTGGCTGTTTGCCCCCATTGGTGTACAAATTGCCTCCTTAAACAAGCATACATGTACAATGATGAATACTTTTGAAAGCAGAGGACTAAAAGTTCAGTAAATATGTCCAGTATGGGCAGGATCTGTGAGTTTGTGAGCCTGACTTTCTTTCCCGCACGTGCTGAGAGTGTGGACTGTCTTTATCTGTGGGCTTAGCAAAGTTCAGTTTTATGGGGCACATCCCGAGAGCATTGTGTGAAGAGAAAATAGATTATCCAGAGAAGCTCCCAAAACAGGAAAAGGAAATGGGTTGGAGTTAAATGTGTCAAGAGTTTCTTTACAACCCTCTGGACCCCACATAGTAGTCCAGAGTTTACTGAGTTGTATATTCGCAATGTGAACTCAGTTGTTCATACTGTACATAAAGCATCATGGAATAGAGAAGGGAATGTATGTGTGACGACTAGAGCATGATGGCAATCTGACCTTCTGTATTTGACAAGCTGTGTTGAATCTGTACTGGTCTCATTCCAAATACCTCGAAGTGGTACGTTATATACAGTCTGTAGGATCAACTTTGAATACACTAAACCCATAGACTGTTTATAAAGTATATACAGTCTATATTTTATCTCGAAAGTATTCATGTTTGCCTGCCAGTGGATGACTGACGTCACCTGGGTGCTGTGTGGTCTCTCTGGCTTCATCCCAGCTCAGAACATCGATCCATGTAATTTACATTACTGCACCGGTGATTCAAATGGTTGTCTGCTAATCTACACACAGACATAAAGTATTCACACGCGTGCAGTGTACTGAAGCTCGTATGCAGTGATCCTGCACTGAGTCCGTGTCTGTCAGTCCTTTAGTCGTCAGAGAGACGTTTAAACTTATTATTTTACTGTTATTATTTCGACGTCATAATGATGTGAAAATATGTCAAAGTTCAATATCCCAGGGCACAGGGAGCTAGGAATACCAGTGGTTTGATTGTGGATAATAACTCTTCATGCTTCATTTTCATTCCCGGTCATGTGTGACAGCCACAGCTCCACTGCCCTGGTACAACACATGCTGTACTTTGGGTGTGCAGATACACACACACACACACACACACACACACACACACACACACACACACACACACAGACACACACACACACACACACACACACATACACACACACACACAGACACAGACACACACACACACACACACACACACACACACACTGTCTTTCTCACAGAAATGGTACTTAAAGATGAAAAACGGATCTGTACAAACCTACTAATGCACTTTCATCTTGGAAGTATGCAGTACCAGGTTTGGGCAATTTTACGATATATACTGTGACTGATTTTGCTATACAGTTTATCTCTCTATCTCTCAGGGGCAACTTTCATGTCATGTCTTACATGTCAATTATGTCCTCAATTAATTGATTACAAAATCATCAGGATTTGCTGCCTTCCTTCAATTGGACAGTCACTGTTTCTTTGTTAGTTACTTGACTACAACATAGAGTTTCTTGACGCAGTGCAGCGCTCCCGATTCTTTTCTTCGTTCTTCATCAGCTGCTTTGTCTGTTTTGCAATCGTATAAAAAAGAAAAGCGTGGAAAGCAAGTGGTGTATGTAGCCGCTCAAAGACAACTTGCCTTGGTCAAAAGAAATTGGAGGTATGTGGATGACTGCACAGAGCCTACATTTATACCCTCTTATGAGGAAATATACGTCACAGTTACAATCATGGAACTGCAAAATAAAAACTCTATAACAAATGCTATCTATGGTATTTTTTGGAGGTAATAGTACTGGAATTGTAATATAAGTCAAAGTAATTTCCATGGGAACCAAATCCATCAGCCTTGGGTTTCATGAGGTTCTCCAAGGGAACAAAGTACAGATGTGGAATAATGATTTATTATCGTGGTTTCTTGGGGTAGAGATTTACGGCATTATTCGTAAACCTGACATCACATTAACCCTGACTTCTCTTTTACATATTAGCCTGCAGATATCTTAATAATATTAAGTGCTATTGAGCTATTACAACCTTCTAAAGGGCCAGGGCTTATGTGGTCGAGCACAACCCACAACACTCATGGTTTCACTGGTTTTTGGGGTGTGAAACTAGTTCTACTACAGTCTCTCCAGCAATGCAGGAAATGCATTTTCTAGTTGGTTACTGTGCTATTCTACATCTGCAGAATCTTATTTGCCAGTAACAGTAAATCAGTAGTTTGTGTGAATGTAACTTGCTGCATTAAAGTCAGTTTAAACTGACTTTTATTTGACTTGGAATGAAATTCGGAAGTAAATTCATTGTGGACGTTGCCTCTGGAAAATTCCTTCATACTGTATATGTATATCCGTCCATGTCCTTTGCCCTTACTCCATCTCACAGTGATTAATGGAGAGACACAGGGGTCCCATCAGGCTGTGCTGCGAGAATTCCTCCCAGTCCTTCCAGGCTTCAGCCTCTCTGTACAACTCTGTCCCTCACTTCCTTTTATAGCCTCATTTTGCCCCTGGTCTCTATCTCCCCTGTCTTCTGTCCCCTCGCTCTCTCTCTCCATCCATCTCTTAAAGGGACACTTGGCAGACGTTCTATCCTCCCTCTCTTTTACTGTACTCTTCCTCTCTCAGCTTGTCTTCGTCACATTTCAGCTTCCCCTCCTCCCCCTCGTGTCCTCCTCCTACACGTGCGTCTCTGGTCGTCTGTGTCTCCTCAGTAGAGGTGAGTTTTCTCGGTGAGCTCAGATGGAAGGATTGTTTCAGCTGTGTTTACACGAAGACCTTACGTGCTCTCACAAAAACACTCATGGCTTGTTAGATTATGTGCTGTTTGGTTCAACAGGTGCCCACATGGTGATTACATTTCTGAAGTCATTTGTTTTAATTTGATTCATGTTATATCCTACAGTTTGAAAGCCTTCCATCATGTCACAATCTCATCAAGTAGGAACATGGCCATTCAGTGATCTCACTGTCGGGCTTTACACATTTTTTTCCTCTGGACCAGAGACAGACCATTCATTTCCATCACAGCTGTGGCCTAATTGATTAGACTGAATTATTTCTTGTCATGGGAAGAATGTTAACAAAGTTAAAAGCACAATTTGTGATAACATGACCATGTCCAATTTCTCCTTCTCTCTCTCCGTCTCTCTCTGATCCCCTTTCTGTCTTCTTGCCAGTTTGGTTGGCAGCCTATTAGCCTTCCACCACTTTGGTCCATAATATCTCAGCAACTATTAGATGTATTGCAATTAAATGAGTTACTGGTAACAATGGTACCTTACTAACTTCGGTGATCCTCAGACTTTTCGTCTAACGCCACCATGAGGCGGACATTTGTGGCTTTGAGTTAAAGTTCTTGAAAACTATTGCCATGGAATTTGGAATATACATTCAGGTCATCGCTAAGATAAATTGTAACGTGACGTTAGCATTTAGCTGAAAGAACCGCTTTGAGTGCAGCCTCAAATAGCCACCAGCATGTCTATTGACTATTAGTCTTGATTCTGTTTTTGTGGCATGAACAACCGGTTCTCCTGACTATATTGCCATTTCCATCCTCTCTCTCTCTGGACTCGGGTCATACTAATCTTACCATCCTAATCATGGATAACTAAATCTAATCTGTCTATGAATGTCATACTTAACCCCTGTGAGTCATCATTCTGGATTCCTTATGAGGACTTTGTCTACTCCTAAGTAGAAATAAAAGAGCAAACATGACTGTTCTCAGGCCTATCAGGTGTCCGTGTTCTTACTGAATGGATCCTCCCATCTGGATGTGATTGATCATCTGATTAGAAGGCTAAACAGTAGGGCCATCAACATAGCAAGTTCTGACAGTTTGGACTGTTAGCACTCAAATGCAGAACAGAAATGGTTCTAATCCCACCTCCATTTGGCTCAGACTGTAGCAGGAAGCATTGATTAGAAGTGTGCCCCTCTGGGAAATGGAGTTGAGACTCTGTGTGACCTGAGGCCAGTTAAGGAGAGGGAAGGTCCAGCTCTGTCAGGCCCAGGGCCGAAACCAGAGCTGTGTTTACACTGGAGCCCAGCCAGCGGAGCACAGTGGGAGTCTCTACTCGGCTCTGCTTCTTTCAGGTCCCTCTGCTCTAGTTCATGTTCTCCTTGTGTCCTGCTCTTACCAAAATGACCCTGTCCCTTTGTCTCGACCGTTCCCTCTCACCACCCTTCCTCTTTTATTTTAACTTACAGTGCCCACCATTTTATCTTTTCTCTAGATCTCTAGTTATTACTCAAAATGTTGAGTTGCTTTCCAGAGCTGCTCAGCATGAATGTGAGAAATCACAACCTGATGTGTTTATTCTCACAGCTGTTCCCATGTTAACGTTAAGACATTTGAACTTCATTCATTCCCTTTCCCCTATCTTCTGTGGATTTTCTGTTTGTGTAAATGTGCTTGGTTTGGGGTGTTTTTATGAGTGCACACAGAGACTCAAACTCTCTGACAGGAAGTTGATGGTGGTGTGGCAGGAAGATGAATTAGCTGTAAAGAAGCACCGGTTCAAACAAGCTGTACTGAGTATCAGGTATGAAATCTGTAAGATCCATTATGGCAAGCAGGAGAATTTCCCTTATCACCATAATGGAGGCCTTTGGGACATCTGGTGTTATATCAAGACATGCCTCAGTAATAATAACTACCCCTACACAAACATGTTTATGTTTGATGTTGAGCTCTTCCGGTTTCTGTATGTATAATTGTGTGTGTGTGTCTCTAACCGTTTTGGGGATGTGTTTGTTTTACAGTTGGAATCTGATTATTTAATTCAGTTTTATGTTGTACTATAGCCATAAGCTGAAGCTGCACCGAAAGTATAAACTCCCTCTTTTGATACGCTGGCCTACAAGCCAGTTTGGTTTACTTCTTTTTCTACTGTAATGCTTCTTTCCTCTTATCCATTAAAACAAGAATGTCCTCACACAAATTCCCCTTTGTGTTGTCCCATATTTATTGAGGCTACATGGAGGTCACAAACACTGTGGGGAAGTCTTTCAAGATATTGTTCAAGATTTTTGTCTTTTGTTTAAACAGTGAACAGGCCTTGAACCACAGCATCAGTGCTGGCCTTTCTGTTGGCCAGCTGGTATCCAACCAAACTACAAGTGTTTTAATCACGTTTGGAGGTTAAAGCTGTGTATGTGCGTGGGAGGGCAAATACTTTGAACTATGCTAAATATCTACATTTAAGAAAGTTACTCAAATTTAAAATGTGTAATGAAGAAAACTGAGAAAATACTAATACTAATCTACTATTTCTTTTACAAATCGAAGCGTCTACAGCCATGCTAGTGGCTCTGTGAGGCTTGTACTTATAGTGCTTTGAGCTAAAAGATAACATATGCATTCTCACAGGGATGCTAATGTGCTGATGTTTAGCATTTAAAATGTTTATCATGTTGCTCAACCTCGCTAACCGCTCATTAACAGTTAACGACAAGATTAGTGCCTTCAATGCAGGGGTGCTGTGTTTGAAGTGCCAATCAAGCCTCCCAGTTGCAACCAATGCAATAGCCAATTCACTAACAGGTAAAAGCCATAATTTAACCTGTTTATAGTGAATGTGCAAAACAGACAAGTTAGGTGCCAGTTCACCCATCCAGGAGAATTAGAGCCATTATGTAAATTACATTGACGTTGACACATTCTGGTTTATATCAATGCAGCCACTTTCCCAGTGAGTCTCCTAGCTTAGCTGCAAGGTTGACAGCTGTGTGTTTGTCTGGCATAAGCCTAACGTTACGCCGTCAGGGTTTCCGCTAGTGTATTGTAAGCCCGGCTTGCCCTGAGTAGGAAGTCAGCAGTAACATTATAGCTGTGAACATAGCAGTGTGACCCAAGTTAAGCCAATTTCCTGTGTCTTGCTCATTTAAGTGAAGGTGGTTAATGTTTGCCCTAAAGTTAGCAACAACTCCAGGCTCACTTCATGTGGGCTGAGCTTTAAGGTGGACCAGCTATTCTCATTTTAGTGACAAGCAGCTCCTCTTGCTTAGCTATTTTTTAACGGTCAAACAGTTCATTGTTAAAATCGCTAATGCTAACATTTGCAAATTAGAATTAAGCACAACATACAGATGAGGCCAACAGGAATGTCATTAGTTTCGCATATATTTGGCAATGAACTGAAGTATTGAACAAATTAAGATGTTGACCTGATGATGAAAAGTTAAAAGATCACTTAACAAAATGTACTGTCAATCCATCCAACAGTTGTCAAGATAGAAATAAAATACAATGCCAACCTCTTGGTGGCGCTAGAGTAAAAGTTGGGATCATCAAAGTCAGTGGGATTCATCCTTTGGGAACATGAATATATGTCCAAAATGATATGGCAATCCATCCAACAGTTGCTGAGATATTTCAGTCTGGACCAAAGTGGTGGACTGACCAACCATCTAACTGACATTGTCATCCATAATGCCACTCCACTAGCATGGCCGAAAACTCTCACTGGGAACAAAACTTCCCTCACATTTTATGTATCGTCTTGATGCAGATGCTAACTTTGTGCTGCATGCTTAGGGTGAATCCTTCAATGAGATTGTTCTCAGCTGGAGAAGGGAGTATCACACACCCAGTGCAGCATCTGTCTAACTACTGACATTGAGATATAGTGCAGATATACATGAAGGAATATCACGCAGCATGTTTCCTTCACAGATGTGTGTTACACATACAGAAACCCTTCTCGGAGCTCCTTGTCAACAGTGGCCAGGTGTTTCAAATTCAACGAGTATAAGTTTTCTCATCATTAGTGTGAAGAAGGGCGGCTGCTACCTTGGCACATCATGACAGTCACAGATAGTCTGACATAGAGTTTATAAATATATACGCACATATAGACAATCAAAATGAAAATGGTGAGAACTCAGACAAATACAAAATGTCATCAGAGTGTACCTTCCTTCCTTCCTTTGTGTTAGTATATAAAACTGGATATACATGTTGTATCAGCCAGTCTAGAAAATGACAATTTCTGTCAAAATCATAATAGTAGTATAAACTAAACTAAATGCCACGTGAACCTCGATAGTACGGTAACCCTCCTTTAAATCCTTTTTAGTTTCCTACAAAAACTTTAGATACATATTATTTGAAAATCGACTAGAAACTAAAGTGGGGGGAAATAAATATATACTTTTGAAAAGTGAGAAGGACATGTCCCGGCCATTCCCAGTAGAAATGATGCATACGTCATTTTAAGACGTTGGAAGTAGTAACCGCAGCGTCACCCATTGGTTTGTTGATTACAGTCACAAGGTAGCCACGTCCTAAAACATACCCTGTTTTATCATCTATTTTACTCTAAATGGGACCCATATTTTAACAAAATTAATGAACATCGTGTTGCATTGGAGAAAACCTGAAACTAGTATTTGACTAGTAAACTCATGTTTACAATGTTTACTGAGAAATGATGAGTAGGGTTATTTTCTCGTCGACACCTCATTAATTAACATCTCAATAAACAAACTTATTTTTGTAACCAGAGGAGTCGCCCCTGATGGCCATTAGAAAGAATGCAAGTTAAAGGCTCCTCCACATTGGCTTCACTCACATAGAGTACATCAGCAGTTTGCACTTGCCAAAGGTCTCCCTTATAATCTGGAAACCCTCAAATTAACGTGATTCATTTGCTTTTGTACAAGTAACTCTTTAGTATCATGGTTACGTTTGTTTTCCCAAGATTACATCTCTTGAATCCAGAGCTTATTGGTTTCTTTATGTTGGTCAGTTCTTCTGAAGTTAGGTGATGATGGCAGCCGCCTTCTGAGGGTTCAGTTAACTAGACAAGTGGTTGTAGAAGTGAATTGGCATCCACCGAATTGAATAGTGGGATCAGGCATTCCTCGTGGCCAAGGTCAAAGTGGAAAGGCCACAGGTCAGATCCTTCATTGAGGATGAGCAATAGCCTCTCACAAACAGCCCACAGATCAACCACTTATGGCCACAGGTTTCCTTGTAGTTGGATTTGGTTTCTGTTGACTCAAGTAGCCTTAGTCTACATTGCCGTTATCACAGCAGCTATATTTTACATCTCTCTCCTCAGTTTCCTTTATCCTCTTAGGGTGAGTTACTGAAGGGTAGCCTACAAACCGTGTCACCACCAATCCCAGATCAAACACTCATCCTGACCTGGACAAGTCTGTGATCTTGGTTCATTTGATACCTCAGACACAGAGGGGTCTCACACAAACACTGCTTTTGCTTCATTGAGTCGTTTCAAGTGTGAAAACTGAGAGACCGTGTCTAAGAGGCCGTTTGTCATTTCCGTGTTGTTGTGGCTGACATGATCTTTCTGTGACACCGAGGTTGATCTGTGAATGCTCTTCTGTTTAAACAACAGAGAGTAAGAAATACTATCTGTGTGACAAAAAGAGTGCTTCACTTTTTTTTTTAAGTATGAGATCTGCAAACAACAAATAATGGTTTTGTGAGGAAAATTACGGGCAAAAACAGGAGATTTACTGACTTCCTCTGAAATGTGTCGGTCTATGTCACAACAACACCCCTCCTTTAAATCAAGTTCTTCATGCACATTTCTGAATTACGGTTTTAGTTTGTTAATAATCTGCTGGGATCATGGGATGTTTTAGTGAGTAATTTACCGGGGGAGATGTGGAATGTACAGCTGTGTGTCGACATCATGGTCTCCCATCTGTCTCCTGTGTGTGTTTTATGCCCTGTTTGCTATTTCGTTTAATAGGGCAGAGGCTTTACAATATATTTTCTGGATTCCATTGATTGTTTTATGTACTGATCTGCATTAAGCTAAGTAACAACCTAAATTGTATAGATTATCTTAAATTCAATTTCTCTGTGTATGTCTCTCTTGGTGGCATTTTTTATTTCTTTCAACCATGTAAGGATTATGGGTCCATTTTGTCTAATTATTGAGGGTTCCTGATTGCTCTGGAATACCATAAATCCTCCCATGATCCTTCTGTTTTTGGTCTCTTTAGCAGTCTCTAGCTGAAGGCCAAATCCATATGTTGTCCTCTTAGTTCCATCTCCCTCTCAAAATCTGACATTATTTCTCTGCATCTGTATTTATAAGTCTCCTTCAGTTGGTTTTGTCTGCATTTATTTCTTCCGTTTTAGTCTGTAATCATCCTGTTCCCATGGCTGAGATGCTGTGTTGATTTTGGCTGCTTTTGACATTGACAGGAAGTTTTAGGAAGTGCTTATGTCTGTGGTAAACCTACTGTATACATTACATGGAAAAGCCAAAGACCATGGTGAGTCAGGCTGACCACAGACAATCCACACAAATCAACCATCATCCCATCATCATGTCTGCGTGATGGAAACAATTAGTAAATTCACAGAAAATTACCAAACCAATAATTGTGATCAACCAATTCATCGTTTCATCAATTAAATACAATTAAGCAAGTATTTATTTGCTTCCATAAATAAATGCTTCCATACTGGACAGCCACCCACAAGAGTAAAGGCAATGCTCCCTCTTAATCCGGAAAATCTATATATATTTTTACATCACCCAAAAATATATAATAAAAACTATCAGACTTTTATTAATGCCATGCAAAATACTCATCTCTGATTAGCTGACAGTCTATTAAAATCTAATTTTGTGATATAGCAAACAAACATAAAATAAAACTTTATTTAACCATAGCAACAATACTTATGATTCATCATACTGTAACATATTTACAATTTACAATTAAATATTGTGGGATGTATTCTTTGTAGACAAATGAATTAAGTTACCATGATAATTAACTTTATCATTACCTGTGCGTGTACAAAGAGTCCTGGCATAGACAATAATGGAATAATGGTAGGAAAATGTGACTGGTCCAATACTGTCTCAAATTATTGCTTAATAACAACAAATAGAAGCACCTGTATCTAATGAAATATATTCTTTTCAGAAGAAGAAAATTTAATTGATAACCAAAGTGCACTAAATCACCTGTCTCAGTAGTGACAAAGAAACCATAATTCACAAGTCTTTCCAAAAGCATTAATAGCAATAATATATGTATGGGTATCAGCAGTATCGGATGGGGGGCGGGGGGGGGGGTTCGGGGGGGGGACTGAGCGTGAGAAACAGTGCTGTTGATCCAGCTGGGTTTTTTTTCATTCACTGTACATTGAAGGATATTTGGAGCGAGGCACCAGTGCAGTCGTAAAGTACAGGGAGGCAACAAAAACAACATTCCTCATTAAGAAAGGCATTAATCTGACCAATATGGCTTGAAGACCTCGAACTCCCCTAAGAACTCAAACTCAGTGTGATGTTAAGGAAACACTGGTAAAGGCAGGTAGATGGGAAATCCCAAAATATTACACATGAATGGCTTGTGTGCAGTAGACGCCCCTCGTGTACACATACGGTACATACATACATACATACATACATACATACATACACACACACACACACACAAATATAAGTAACAGACATTCATCATACAAATATCAACTCACTGGCTCTATTTTTACAGACTGATCCAAGTTAGATATATTTACTAAACTTGTATTAAGGGTTTAGTAAAGTTTATTTCCTTAAATGTTGGAGCGTTTCTTTAAGGAAAATCTGAGATTTTCTCCTGATGAAACATCTTTTATTGTTTTTCCCAATAACACATTTTATTCTTGTAGCTCTGCTTATAGCAATGGATAAACTGGTATACACACTCCAGACACACTTCAAAACGGGGGAACTGGCCAAGAGAATAACAGAATTTGTTTTGGCTCAAGGGACACCGTGTTGGCTCTAAGAGGAAAACAGCATGTTGTTACTTGGCCTTTTTTTCTAACCCATCTTCTATGGCACATTGTTCGTCTCCTTTGACTTTTTTGTGTGGTCTGGGTGATGTACACAATTGCACAGGTTAATTTATATATTATGAAGAGGTGAGTTTTGAAGTAGAGCAGATGACTGCAGTGGATGCTCCCAATCACTGGAGGTAGTTCACAGCACATAAAAGATGATCAACGTAATATTCTGCAGGACCCCACACTGTGGAATAGGTGGTCTGGATTCACCTGTCTCTCTTGTTGCATTGTGCAGTAATTTGGCAACTAATTAATTTAGTCATCGTATGCGTCTGTCCATATTACTTTAAGCAAACAGCTCCTGATTTGTTTGTAATAAGTCAGTGTGAATAAGAACTGGACAAAAATAAAAGGCAACAATGTATTTTCTTTGTTCTTGACCAAATTAACAAAACTACGACTGTAGTCGCACCTTAAGAAAGGCAGGACATAGAGAATGGTTTGACCATTAGGCAGAACGTTTTTTTAACTTAATCAATTTTTACTTTTTGATACAGCAAATTATTGCTGTGATCTATATTTGTGGCACTGATCTAAATACACGCAGCAACTCAATATCGTCCAAGGTATGCAATGCAGTATCCACGGAAAAGGAGATTTTGACAAAAAGTGGGTTATCGTGATGGTGGGTAGAGAAAACAGGATACTGTAGTATACTGTAATCCTCTTGTCCTCTGTTGAAACAGCCATCATCTATTTTGAGCCTGTAAACGGTAAAGTTTAATTGATGTTGCATAGCTCCATAATGTGTAATTGCCTTTATGGTAGCCAATCTGTCTGGCTGTCTGTCCGCAGTTGATGCAGTCTATAGTATATGTTCCATCTTAATGTGGAGAAAGGTCATGCCATGCCTCTCTTACATCCTACTTGGGATGATATGACCTTCTGCTTCTGTCTCCACCCCTGAAACTAAAAGTATTGTAAAGGTATTCCCCCTGCAGAGCGGGCTTGCATTGGTTATACCCCCGTTCAACTATTCAGTTCAAAATGAAGGTTCTAAGTATGAATGATGCATGTGGCCAGAGTGAGTCTGCTGCTAAAGCATGCAGGCTAAATTAAACGCATCGCAGCATTTCTTTGCTTTATCAAACAGTGGTTTGAAAAGGAATCCTTCAGATCCGCTGGTAGTTAACCAAGAAATGCAGCCTTGTGCATTCCATAAGGGAGGGAAGAGGGTCTTTTTGTTGTGGAGATAGGGGATCAGTAAAGGACAACGTCTCTGTGGTAAAAGAAGGTCTTTGTGTGTGTAGAAAGTCTCAATGTGGCCATTGTAAGGGAGGCCGCTGGGATCTGCTGTCAAACTGAAGAGGGATTATTCTGATTCTTAATCTGCCGTTTTGTTGCCACTGTGGGCATAAAGTGGCCATTTTTGTTCATTTTTTTTTTTTACAAGGGAGAGGGGAGGGTATTGAGGCATTTGCTATGGTATGGCTGTGTGGGTGGAGCACGTAGGCAGACACAAGAGAGAGACGTCATAATCAGCTAGAGCCTCTCTGCATGTCTATACATACATCTACATGCTAATTGAAAGGCCACTGAAGGGCCATATCACCCAATTTGGTGTTGAGATTTGGAGTTGTATAAACGCTATATGCAGTGTGTGTGTCTGTGTGTTTGTTTCATCACTAATCACTTAGGCACACGGGTGAAAACTTCAATGAAATATTTTAAATCAAAAGCTTTATTTCCAGTCATGCATTTAAATAGGGCTGGAGGATCTAAACAGTCACTGATTAGCCCACAGATCTATTAAAAACACATTTGGGTTCAGTGATTTGTTTCAGCGAAGAGCTGATGTGCGTCTGTTTTGAAGCATTGAGGGCATTGAGAGTGGCTCTCAACACGTTATGTTGTGTCTACAGTTTTGTCAAAGCTTCCAATTGTTTTGCTTCTATTTCTGATCAGTAAGAAATGTGGTCGTGGCACATGATCCAAAAAACAAACTAGAATTTTGCATGTGATTTTCATTTGAGACACCACACAAACACAAAAGTTCTCCACGATACCATTCTGTCTTAATTATGTTTCCAGCTATGTCAGCCAGCTTAGGGTCATGCCACCTCTGACCTGTGGGTTGGGAAACCCCGTTTGTGTGACTGCTCTCTTTGATCATGTCATGTCCACTGTGTGATTGTGTCATGTCGGGCACAGATCGGCCTGTGATGGTGGGTGGTTTTGTTGGTATGCAGACATCTACAGACAAATTGTCTCCGTCAGTGGCTGGAGTCTCATGGACATCCATTATGTGTGGACATCAATCATGAGTCATTCGAGCCACATACAAAACATCCTCTTTGCACACCAGACCAATATAAGCAACAGTGCAGGAAACACTAAAACAAGCTTACACACATAAACAACAAGTGTTTTCCCAAACCACAGTCTACACAAACATCACGTCACGTCACGTCACGTCACGCCTACAGTACACAACAATTTACCCCACACTGTGTCCATCTAATGCATAAAAAGGAATGCAAGTAAGAACACATGGACAAATATATCTACTGTGTTTATGTAAATGAAGTGGAAAGCAAAATGTTGCAGTTTCCTGTATATGTGACTTCCAATAGCCCAGCTCTAACTTTTGTATTGTCTGTTTTGTTCCTGACAGGGTGGGAAGAAGCACAGTGGCCCCTGTGGAGGAAGAGACTGCAGCGGAGGCTGTAAATGTTTCCCAGAGAAGGGTGGCAGGGTAAGTCCTATACTGTAACTTCTGCTCCAAAGAACTTTGAAAACACCCCTCTCTCTCTTTCTATCTCTATCTTCCTTAACCTCTGTGTTAAAAAACAAACGGGGCCATGATCATATATGATGCTTTCTAAAGGCCTCTGCAAATTGTAATTTAAATAACTTGGTTGATGACAGTACATACTTTCCTCCTAACAAGCTCATATTTCAGTGCTTCAGGTTTTACATACCTCAACCATGTGGTAATATTGCGAATATTTAGCAAAACTAATAGCTTAAAAAAAAACTAGATGTTCAAAATGGCTCCACATCCTCTTCTTCAAAGGATACGACTGGTGTTGTTCTATATTTTTCCCAATGTCAACCAATAACATAAAAAGACCAAAACTAATAATGCATCGATGCTTCTAGAAAGTATTGTCTGTGCTGCCGTACCCAGAAGCACACCAAATGTTTATTAAACCACGGCTAGAAATAGTCCCTAACAAAGTCACTATTGTATGCTCGTAATGTTTGCTAAAAATCTGATTGCCCAGCTGATTCAGGAAATCAAGCAAGCTCAGACATCTCTGTGTTCAGAGCTGTGTGCAGGCAGGCAGTAGGGGTAGTAGCTGCTGCGTTAGTGGGCCACTAAAAGGATGGTTGGTTAGGTTTAGACAACAGAAGTATTTGGTTCGGCTTAGGAAAAGGTTTTGGGAGGGGTTAAGGTAAGTTTGTTATCTTGTTTGTAAAGTAAAATAAGTATGGTTGTTATGTAACTGTAGTTAGTTAAATACAGAAGTTACATAACAAAAGGAAGGTAAAATAAGTCAACAGTCACTTGGTTTCACACAGGACACAAACAGCGGTCCTCTGGGTGAAAGTCCTGTGTTTGTTAAACCCTTCCAACCTAACACAGACTTTCACGCTCTTTATACAACAGTTGGTCTTACTGTATAATACAGACATGGATGGGTTTACATTGGAGTTAATTAAAAGTCTGGTGCAGGTACCAACGGGAAGGGATTTAACGAGTTGGGAGTGAGTTGGTTTGGGACCCATCTTTAAACATTTGGTGCCACAGACAGTGTTGAAAAGTCTCAAAGATTTAGAACGACTAAGACATGACACATTGTTGGTTTTGGGTCTTTTCATGGGAATTGTTGACAGTAAGAAAAGTATAGAATATATGAGAGCATCCATCCTGTTTTCATGTATTTTATTTATACTCTTTAATACCTCAGATTAACTGCCAACAACGCTCATAGCAGCATCATTTGTGATCATGGCCGAAATCCTTCTTATAGGTGATTAAAGTTTCACACCAATGCAATGTAAATATGTTAAATCATGTGACTGTATGAGTCTGTCATAGGCATTCAGCCATATGGAAGACTGTGCTGCTGAAAGTCATTAGTTCTAAATACTTATCACACGTCCATACAGTTTAAGTGATGAAATTCACACAATTAACCCCCTAAAAGAGGAGGTCGGAGTGGAAGTGTATGGTGTGTGGGAGACCCATTAGGGAGAGAAATGTACGACAGAAAGAAGAGAGAGGGACCAAAGGTTTGACTGAAGACTCGAGAGACAGACATAGACTAAACATATTGCGATAACAAGCTCAGAGTGTGTGGCTGGGGTTCTGCATGACTAAAGGCTGCTTTATGCTACCGACACG